>LDKF01002646.1:1855-17582 GCA_001026735.1 Rotylenchulus reniformis | reverse complement strand
TGCGGTGGATCAGAGCGAAGAATTTCGCGCTCACGCAGAAATGCAATTGCGCCATTTGTATCACGAATTTGATCAGTGAAATCAAAAATATTCATTTTGCTAAAAAAATAAGTTTTGGAGGACATTTTCGATGATTTTAAGAAAAAATAATTTTTCAAAATTTTTTGACGTCAGCGTCAAAAAGTGACGTCAGATGACGCATTACGCCAAAATGGACGTCAGAATCGGAATTAGCGTCAAAAATTACCCCCGGGGAAGTCGAATTTACGCTGGTAGGTACATAATCAAAAAATTTTTTTTTGGGAGACGGATTCTTTACCATTGCCCAGAATTTCGTTCGAAAAATGGTGTTTTAATCAGATCGAAGGATGTATGAAAAATTTTAATTCTATATAAAACGCCAGGAAAAATATTGATATTGGAAGGAGATTCGAGAGGAGATTTTACTTCAAAATTTCAGGGACCCTTCTCCCGTGGATCTTGGCGCAAAAAAATTTAAAGAAAAAATAATAATAATAAATATAAATTTCTGCTGCTAATGAGATAAATGAATTGTTGAATGAATTTTTGGCTCGAAAAATACTCGACAAAAAGTGATTTTTTAAAATTTAACTTTGCGCGTCGACTTCGAGTCGTTTATTATACTTTAATAGTAACTTTTAATAGTAACTTTTTTATATGGTACTTTTAATAGTAAATTAATTATCATATAATTATGTTAGTTGCAATGTTGCAAAATAGGCATTTAAGAGAGGCATCAACATGTCAAAATTGGCAAAAAAATAGCATTGGCAACATTTTGAACGAAACACACTACCAATTTTCTGCACCAATCTTTAAAGATTTTATCCGTTATTCATGGAAAAAGTCAGGATTTCTCGCTAAAGATATTCCCTATTTCGAGACACCACCTCAATATTGCTTCAAGCATTGTGATGTTCATGATAATTGTGATTGTGGTCTTCCTACTTTCATAAGATGCGCTTGGTGCACACACAATCTATGCTTTGATTATTTTTTATCTATTAAACACCGATGTAACCAATAATCAACGAAGATCAAATTAATTTTTTATATTCATCACTTTTATTTTACATATTATTTTCCAACCGTTTTATGGTGAATCAATTTGCAGTGATTATATATGGTACGATCGATGTTATAAAGGGTGGATGATCCGTGTGGATGAACGACCGTTTGTAAAAAATTTAAAAATTAAATAACTTAAATTTCTGGCATTGTTGGAATTCATTATTTTAGTTTTCCATGGTTTGCGCCCACGCTCTATAATATTGTCGGAATGAAATATGCAAATTCCGACTGGCAATAGGGAATGTTCCCTTGTTAGTATTTATAAAAATTTGTAGTAAATATTAATATCTGTCTATTTATTATTAATAAAGTTAAATTCTTTTTAAGCGAAAAAATCACATATTTATTTTTATAATTTTAACTTTAAGTGATTTTAAATTTTATTTGTGTACTCATCTAAATTAAGCAAAAAAATCGTATATTTGATTTTATATATTTTTTATTTTGTAGATTTTCTAAATTTTGATTTTTGACGCCAATTATACTCATAGATTGCTTCAAATGAAAGATTTACTTTGGTTCTCTAATTTGTGAAATTTTGATCAAAGTACAGCTCAACAAACTTGGAGTTCGGAAGCCGTACCAAGGTGACAGTTGTGCATTCCGTCACGCTCTGATCGCAAAGGATTAGGCTGAACGCATTCATTTCCTGCTTTTCCTGGTGCTCCACACATTTTTTGTAGTCCTCCGAATTGATGTCGGTGTACCAAGAACAGTCGATGACATAAATCTTATTTTTATTCTTATTAACTCCCGCATTTTTTTCAATTTAATAAAAAAATTTAAATTTATAGAAAAATTTTGAAACTTATAAAAAGAGTTTTATAACTACAAATTCAATTATATTATTAACTAACCATTAAAATGCAAAAGGCGTAGAAATCCAAGGATTTAAAATTTTATATTTACCAACGAGGTAGTATTCCCCATTTTTCCGAATGGTAAACAATAGAGCACAATTTGATGATTTCAAACTATTAGTAGATGAATGGGTCATAATCAAAAAATGAGCAAAATTGTAAAAAAAATTCAAAAAAGATATTTGCTTTTTCTTAATTTTCTGGATCTTTAATTATTGTTTAAACCATACATATGATCTGAAATAAAAAATTTTCAAAGTGCCATGACGAAAAATCGATCATTTTTAAATTCAGTCCCTTGAGCCCCTTATCTTTGCGAAAAACTACTCTAATCCTTAAAAAATACAACCTATATGAAATTTTTAAATATATTCATTTTAACAAAGAGTTAAAAAATAATACGAAAAGGGAAAAGAAATAGCAAAATTTTTTGAACAAATCATAAATCATTACAATTTTTTACAAGTTATTTGCTAATTTTAATTTTTTGCTTTGGATATGATTTTTTCATTATCAAAAAATTCTATTTGAGAGCATTAATCGATATCTAAAGAACACTTTATTTATTTAGAATAAATATACAATGAAAATGAAGAGCGGTACCATCTACCATATTTCCTCTAATATTAGACACTGCTCTATTATAAGACTCCTCTCTGAGGTGGTTTTAAAAATATAAGACCCCGGTCTTATATTGGAGCATTTACGGTATATTATATTATGAAAAAAATTATTATGAAATTATATTATCATTATGAAAGTGCTGATCTCTTATTTAAACTCATATTTAATAATAAATTAATTTAATAAAATTAATTTATGGGTAATAGACTTCCTTAATTTCATTATTATTAAATAAAATTTTCATTATTAAAAATTTGGAATTTTATTACCCATGCGAAAATTTTAATATATTTTATTGATATTCATTTATAAAATAGATAACTTGGAAGTTTCGCGGCCCTTTAATAAATAAATAAAATAAATGTTTTAAAACTTTCTATCAAGACACATTTTCAACTCAGAGTTAAAATTTTTTACCGTGTTTTTGACAGTGTTTTCTTACCGTTCCCGTAATTTTTCCCGTCCCGTGTTTTGGAGTTCCATAAAATTTTTTGATTTGATATTTTTTTGAAAATTTTGGCGTGCATGGACATCCAGGTTTTTGACTTTGATTATTCAATCAAAAAATAATAATTTCAATGAAATTGTCTTATGAGATGCAAAAAGAAATTTTATTTAGAAATTATTTTATAATAAAATTAACAAAAAAATTAAATTGTAAAATTAAAAAAATAAATTTAACTTGTTGAAATCCACAAAATAAAATTTTCTTCTACAAATCTTACCTGCTTGAGATGAAAATAATAAATTTTCGCAACTTTCTATAAAGAAAAATAGAGCATTTTTCGGATAATTAAATTTATAGTAAATTCTCGAATTTTCCATTGAATTTTTATATAAAATATATTTATATACAATATTCAAAATAATAAAAAATAGTTAATACATAAAAAATAAATCAATATTGAAATTATTTATAAATAATGAAATAAAAATTGAAATTCCAAAATGCTTTAATATTATATAAATAAATGATAATTTTTTACAGATTCCTGCGATGACAAGGTCGCGTGGACGAGGACTGGAAACCTGCACGGAGAAAGGGGACAACCCTACTGCATGGCATCATCATTCTATTTGGTTCTACGATAAAATAAGCTGCACATAAAACATATTACCTATGTACTTAATACTTATGTAATAAATAATCATCGTTTCTTTGCTATTTTATTAGATTCCTGTCCTTTATTTTTATTAATTAAAAAAAAGAATCATTTTAGAATTTTTAAACATGCGAACTGAAAGACAAAATTTCAAACGATTTCCTTTTTAGCGGAACAAGCGCGGGTGCATTTGTCGGCTCCTGCGACAAGCGTAGCCAGCGAACAGCTTTTCTCTACCGCACGCGACATATATGATTACCGCCGATCGAGATTGCGCCCCCGCAAAGCCGAAATGCTTATTTTTCTCAATCGCATTCTCCCATTGATCAATTACAAATATTAACATTTCGATTATTTATTTATTATTATTTATTTATGATTCTTTGAAATTAAAAATTGCAATTTTCATCCCAGTAATGATACCCGGAAAAATTCTATCGGGATTATTCGAGATCGGGATTGAATCGGGATTCCCGTTCGGGATCCCGCCCGACCCTCCTCGCCGATCTCTAGTTCAAACCAAAGATGGAGTAAGGGGTTGGGCAAAACGTTAGGCCGCCAGTGGAACTTGAACCCACATTTTTCCTTTCCGGGAAGATATTTCACCATTCAACGCGTTTCCCCCTCCGTATATGGATTTTATCGGTGTGGGAATACAGCGGGAGGCATTTCCTACTCTTCATTACTTTGTACATGAACGAACTAACATTGCCAACAATGGTTATCGAAGAAAGTTTTTTGAATTTAAGTACCAAAACTCATAAGATATCCCGTTATATTATTAATTTAGGCAAGACTGCACAAGCATACGACAATTTTAATCACCAGGAAAGAGTATGCGAAAATTTTAAAAAATGTAAGAAAGTTGTGAAAATTTTGAAAAAATCAGAAGTATATGAGTTGAAAGAATTTAAAATTTTTTCACACGCCCTTTGAATTTAATCCAAGCTTTTTGTTCTCGGATTTTATTCATGTCTTCACGTCACTTTTAAAAAACATATTTTGTTTCATTTAATAAATGATATAAGGATTATCGGATCGGGATTGAATCGGGATTCCCGTTCGGGATCCTGCCCGACCCTCCGCGCCGATCTCTAATTGATACTAATCAAAAAAGTTAATCAGTCAAAAAATCTAAATTAAACTAATATACTTAAATAACCATTTACAAATAGCCGTTTTACACTACTGCCGAAGAAGACGTTCACCCATCAATAGTAACGTTGACATTAAAAGTTATTGGAGGTACCATTAACAACATCACATTTTGGCATCGAAAAAAAAGCTAATCAAAAACTTTTTATAAGGAATTTTATTGTATTATGGGTAACCGGATCAGGGTCGGAGAAAAATTTTGAAATTTTAGGTCTAATTTTCTCAAGAAAAAATATTTTGGTCGAAGTCAAAGGTCCAACAGAATTGGTCGATTGGGGCCAATAAACGGCAGTAGACGTAGGCACATTAAAATTATTGTATGCTTACTTTGTGCAATGTGCATCTTTCTTTCCAGAGATTATTATTCTTGCAAATTAGATAGTTTGTTTAGGTATCATTATTACAGAAAGTAAAATTTTATTTTGAAATATTTTGTATCTTTATGACAATTTAATCATTAATCCTTATCTCATTACCTATCCTTTTACAAAAATTGGAAAAGAATCTTTTTTAAAGTTTATGATGTATTAATTCTTTCTATAAAATTTTTCATTTTCTTTTAAAACCCATAAAATTACAATTTTTTACAAAATATATACATTGCTAAATTCTCCATGTTAAAAAGTACCGCAACACCGAATCCAAAAAAAATCATTTTTAAAAATAAAATCCTCTTGATTAAGTGCCATCGCTTCTCTCCATTGATTATGTCAATTTATATTTAAGACATACGGTCCTAATAAGAAAGACCATAAAATTACGAGTTTATTTTTCAATGAAATCAACCGACTCTCTTTTCCGGTCTCTACTAAGTAATTCTTATTATCACATTCAAAATATTTTACAATCTCAAAGGTAAACACTTGGAATTCTAAACAATTGATACATTTAAGTCGATCTTTAGGGCCGATAATTCCAAAATTTGGCACAAAAGAGTGAGTACATTGGTAGGTCCAAGTATCCATCCAAAAAATATATTTGAAAGCTCATCGTTTCGGCCCATTAATCTCCATACGACCACAACCAATACTGACACACAATATAAAATTTATAATTAAAAAACCGAATTATCATTTAATGATTAAATCAAAATTTATTTGCTTGCCGAAGCCAAAACGGCGCGAACACAATCAGGAAAAAAACTTATTTCCAATGATAATATAGTCAGTAGAAGCTAATCGCTTTATTCATGAATCATGATTCATGAATAGGAATCAATGCATTCCGCTAAAAGTTAGAGGAATGAGTGGAAATAAAAAATAATTCTACCTGAATATATCGTAACATATTGGGTCTTCGGCAAGCGCTGAGATAATAGAATGCCAGCTTCTTCTAATTTTTGGTGCAAAGCAGATTGGGTCTTTATTTCTCCTTTTTGATATTTCGTTATTAAATTTTTAGCGACAGGATTTTTAATAAACCCTTCAAATCCACTAGGATAACAATCAATATCATACGACAGATAGAGAACAATTAGAATATTCAATAATAGATACATCCGAATAAAATGGGAAAATAATATTAGAACATCTTTATTAAAGATTAAGAATAGAAAAGCAAATGCTCATTGCTAAGATTCATTGTAGGCAAATTTTTATTAATAAATTTAAAAATAAATTGATGCACTTATTATCGTAATTGCAAATTTTGGTTCCTTTCCATATCCGTTTTTGAGAATTTTCATGTTGACTTTAGGCGCATATTTTGACAATTTACATGCATATTAACCTTATTCTCATATCATTTCCTTTTTTATATAAAAATGGGAATTTATTCCAACTGATTTTCAAATCCCCTAGAACTTTTTGAAGTTGGCCTTCCCATTTTTTTATTAGATACAAAATTCTAAACGGTGTTAATTTACTACTTTCCTATATAAATATTCTTGCGCACAATTTCTGGTACTTAGTGCTACCTATGTTAATAACGCTTTTTAATATTTGATTGCGCATATTTGGAGTATTTTTATTAGGTTAACTAATGGCCCGTTTTATCCTGTGCCTTCGGTTTGGCCTCTCAGTGAATCTCCAGTTTTCGGTGTTTGCCGAGTATGTTGTTGGTGTTGTGGGCGTTGGCGTGTTTTTCGTTTTAGTTGGCCGGCTGTTCAAATATTTCTAAAAAATTTGTCCTGTAAAAAAAAGTTTTGGCCCTAATAATTGGTTTTGGCTAAATTCATAATATTTTGGTCATAACTTTTTTCAAATCGGTCCAATTTGAATGGGATAGGGCTTTTTTGTAGCTAATCTTTTGTAGCTATTTTTTTATACCAAATTCATTTTTCTAGCTTTTATTTGAACCGAGTTTAATGGATGGGGCACAAATGCCGGGGCGCAAATGTCTCAACAAGCAATCACTCACCCATTGGATAGCAGCCATCTTTCTGTAATTAAAAATGTTTTATTAAATGTTTATTATTATATGTAATTAAAAAATGATTAATTCTGGTTTATATTCATATCTTGTTTTAATAATTCCAACCATTTCATTACACGCCATAAAGTCAAAATTTGAATTTTTGTAATGACATGCACCCTCACAATTATATTCACAGTCGCTAAATTTCTTTGTAACTTTTACTTTTTTCAGATGGCAGGATTGAAAGCGGAGTTTAAAAGATGAGATGAAATCATATGTTGATGAACATTTGAAGGGATCTAGATTGTGCACATCATCGTCCTATTCGGCCAACAACAACAGTTCCAGCTCCTCGCACTCCTTCTCTTGTTGTTCCGCTGAAGTTATCTCCAGCTCCATAGCGAAGCCGGAGCGGCTGGAGCCGGAATTTTTTCCAACACTTCAAAATCAAAACGACCAATATGTATAAAAAGGCGAGTTTAATGTTTAATGCACCAAGAAAAATTTACAGAAAAAGATCACCAAATTGGATATGGAATATGAAAGTTGTTAGGTAGTGATTAGGGATGGAATCGATTGCCAAAATTGAAATTTCTGAAAACAACATTAAAGCAATTCCATACCTGGTAGAGATAGATGAAGAAAAATATGTTTGAGTATGGTAGAGGGATTAATGGAAAAGCGTATTTACAAGTTATGGGGGTGGGGTTCATGTGCAAAAATCAAAAAATACAAAAATTTAAGAGAATTTTCTTTGCACGTGGACTTTGCTCGTGAAATGATGTATTATTTTAAGGAAAACATCGAAAGAAAATGTGCAAGTCCTTATTGTATTGTCCTTCCTTCCTCTTGCACATAAATATATAATTGCCATCGCCATCAGTAACGTTCAGTCACGAATGAGCTTAAATGCAAAATGTCCAATAAATTCCTACTTTCCTGGTGCAGGACGGTGTGTGACGGCCAGTGTATGATGGGACGGTGTCTGGCGATAGGGGAAATGCTTGGTTTAGTGGAAAGACCAAATTTTATCCAATGATATGATGCGTGTATTCGATTCCTCAGTAAAGAAAATGATTTTCCATCGTGAAAGAATTTATCCTTTTTTTAATCTATATTTTTTATAATTTAAGAATATTTTAAATTTATTTCGAAATTCATAGTGTATTTTTTATTAAATAATTAATTCTTTACTGAATAATTTTATTTCTTGGGACCTTATACCACCCACAAAATTCATCTTCTTTGCTGAGGAACCGAACTCACACCTCATTAGCATAAGCGAAACTTGGTCGTTTCCACTGAACCAAGCATTTCCCCTCTCGCCAGACACCAGTCTGTCAACACATTGGTCGCGCCACACACTTGCCACCACACCCAGCTAGCAAAACTTTTAGTACTTAGGATGTGTAATAAGTTTTGAGGGTCTTTATATTGTCTGATTAAAAAAATCATATCCATTTTGCCATCAATCTTCTTGAACTTTCCTTTTATCTTGAAAAGCAATTTGTCCTCTTCATTTTAGCAAGAAAAAGCAATTTTCATTAATAAATTTAAAAAGTTAAGATTTTTAACATAAGTAAACCCAAAATTGGCATTTGACCATTTTATTTCTATGGTCTTTAACTGAACAATTCTGCAAAGAAAGAAAAACAAATTTTGCAGAAAAAGATAGCCCATGGAACTCATTTTTACAGTGCTTAAAGATGTAAAAAAGGTCGTCAAAATCCCTATAAAATTGGCATATTTTTGAGTGGCAAAATGAGAAACTCAACTTTAGGAATTTTTTTCAAATGATCAAACCATCATAATTTTATAATATGGTGCTCAGATAGATGATTTTCTCCAAAAAATTCTCATTTCCTTGTTTGTTATTGATATTTTCATATGATTAGATTTTTTGACGATTAGCCCAAAATCGAAGTTGAAAATCCAACCTTCAGAATAAAAAGAACCAGCTAAGCTGGAAAGCTCATTTTTATCCAGAATATTCATCAAATTGTGCTCTATCAGATTAACTTTTGAACTGGTTCTCTAGCTCATTGATTTTTCGAGAAAAATTTGTTCCAATTAGCCAATGTCAAAAATGACCCAAGATAAATTTTGCATCCCAACTCCCCTGAATTTTAGGAAAGGAGCATTGATTTTTTGTGCAAAAAGTAACAACTTTTGATCGATCATAATAGTGCATATTTCGTTATTTGATTAAGTTCATTTGAATTTTTAAAAAATTATTTATCAAAACAAAATGAACACCCTCAAAACTTATTACACACCCTAAGTACTTTAAATCCTATCATCCAATTCTTTATTGGGTTGTGACCCAACAGGTTATTTAAAGAAATTTGGTTGCAGTTTGTTAGTATGTCAGTTTTAGATTTTTGATTAAATTGTTCTGAAAATTTTTTTGCTAAGCACTGTGCTTTATTTATGTCATTGAAGAGAACTTTATTATTATTCATCAAGGTTGGGATTTTGAGTTTTGTTTTTAATATACTACCAATATACTTATACTTATGGTTGAGATTTTTTAATTTCTTATTTTCCCTATTTCTTAGATATTTATTTATTTCATTGTCGATTTTCAAAGAAATTTCTTTTATCAAAAAAAGAACGTGTTTTTTTAAAGAAATTGATCATTTTTTTGTGTATTCTGAAGAAAATTGTTAACCTTTTGACCATTTTTCCCATTAATAAAAATCTATTAAAAAAAATAAAATGAGGCACTTCCCACAATGTCTAAAAAACCAAAAAAGATCCACTTACTAAGTTGAAAAAATTGATGAAAAAGATTGAAAAAATTGAAAATTTTCTCAATCCTCAATCCTCAAAAAAAATTGAAAATTTTCTCAATCCTCAAAATTTTCTCAATCCAAAAAACATTCAAACATGCCATTGTTAGGGGTGCATTTTTTCTTAAGGTGGATATGACGGATATCCGCGGATATGAAGCACATATCCGTCATCCGTCCGTATCCGTCTGATTTTAAAAAAATCCGTCCGTGTCCCCGGATATCCGCGGATTATCCGTATCCGTATGCATACCTGGAAAAAAGTATTGGAGCAAATTTATTTTGAGGTTTTATGTAAAGAAAAAATTCTTGCCAACTCACATATCCTAGATGATCAAAAAAATACTAAAAAAAACTCACTTTTCAAGCAATAAAGAGTAAATCTAATTTGATTTTCTCTGGTTAAGGTTGTCAAATCAAAAATTGTGACAAATTTTAATATAAATTACATCTATATTATTGATCACGATTCTAATTCCGTCCCAATTTTCATTTTAAATCTTTTACTTGCCAAACTCATGGATTTGTCATTTAAACAGCAGATTTTTTTCAAACCTTTATGAAAAATTTTTTGTAACCTTTTATAAGTTGTAGAATTGCAAGAAACATTTGTGTTCCAAAACATTAATGGTTCTTAAGAATGAATGGAAAAAACCCAATATTAGCCAATTCATTAAAAAAGAAATTATGATAAATTACAAAAAGAAAGAAACATAGTAAATTGTAAAATTTTTGTAGAATAAAAACGAAAATTAATATTTAAAAAATGAAAATATAGCTAAAGAGAATTAAAATGAAAAGTAGTTTTCTAACTAAGAAGAATATTTATTTGAAAATAACAAAAATGATCCAAAACATTTTAGTTACTATTTGTAACAGTATTTTCATGACCGACCATTTTCAGCAAGTCAGTAAAGATAAATGACCTGACCGGGAGTCCGGTCAGGTCATTCAAAAAATGACCTGACCGACCCGACCCTCCGCCGGCCACTTTTCATGTAATCAGTCATATGTATGACCTTCAGTTATATAAAAACGATTAAAAAATTTGTAATATTTCTTTAACAATTTATCAAAAAATTAAAAAATTGAATAAAAGGGCATATTTAGTCAAACAAATTATGATTCAAATAAAGAAAAAGCTGCTTGTTCAATAATTTTGGCTCAAGGTGTATCCTTCTGGCATTATTTTTTGGTGTTTAAAAATATTTTCAAATTTTTGCCAAATTATGAAAAATATAAAATGCCAAACCATAGAAGACACAGAAAATGACCATTTTTCTTTAAAGGAAGTATCAAATTTTCAAATTTTAGTTCGACGGCCCTTATCGGTGCCGCCGGTGCCCCCATATAATGAATTTTCTTCAATAAAAAGTTTATAAGAATAAAAAAAAAGTTTATAAGATAAAACTTCGGCTCTTCGCTCTTCGGCTGGCTCCTAGCGAAGAAATAGAGCATTCTTCGGGAAAAAAGACTTGATCCTGTCTATGAATTGTTCGAAACAATGGTAAAGCTAAATATACGACGAAAGAATTTTCCATGGAACGGCTCCAAAATTGAGGATGGAGAATAAACGAAAACTTCATTCAATTGGACCTGTGCCAAATACCAGATCATTAATTGATCGTTCGTTAGGATTGACTATAATTGCCGCGCCAAATCGTCCGAATCAAAAAATTACACAATATCTAATGGAACAATCCTAGCAAAGTAATTACACCTATTGATTATTTTTCGTTTTATTGTTTTTTAGGAAGTTGAAGGATTGAAGAAAATCGCATTTGAATTTTCTCAATTCCATGCACTTCGTCCGCCCTATAGAGCGCGTCTTCTCGCAAGCAACATTTGCCACAACAAAATAAAATATTAAATTTTCAAATTCTTTCTGCGTTTTTATCGGTTTATCAACAAAACATAAAAGCGGCAAAATTTTTTAGAACTCAACATTTTTTTTATATATTAATGATGATAGTATACCAGAAAAAAGATGAATCAATTTATGGTACCGAACCGCCAAAAAAAGGTTAAAAAACAGATCATACTTTTTGTAAATATTTACATTATTCTGATCTGTTGGTAATTACGTCGAATTGATTCAGCCAGGAACAACCCTTTGACTTTGCAAGTGATGCTGTATGTTAATCTACACCCTAAATGAAATCTTCGGTGCTATCTGAAAGAGGGTCACTTTTGAAAACCCACTAAAGGTAGTGATGTTCAAGAGTCAAATTTTCCCGAGACTCTAGAACCGAGATCGAGACTGTTGTATATGAACAACAATCGATGGAGAAGGCCAAGTGGTAGATGTCTGAATTCAACAGAGACCGATAAATGACCCAGAGACTCGAGACCGAGAAATCGAAAAATTTTTATTTTTTCTTGAAAATGCTTACAAATTTTCAGTTATACAAAGTTAAAATGAAATGAAAGGACCAGCGGGGAAAATATGAAAATTTAGGCCATTTTTCTTAAGGAATTAGTTTTTTTTTGCTTTTTATTGAAGAAATTTATTGAAAATTATTATTCTCGATTTAAATTATTACTTATATGCGATTAAGTGGTATCAGCCATTTTCATTATAATTTTGTATATATTTAGAATAATATAATGACTGATCCATTGAATTCGGGTGAATAATTAATTGTTTCTGGTTCTTCGGCTGGCAGCGAAGAAATAGGGCAATCTTCGGGAATAGAAGAGCCTAATTCCAAAAATGAAAAGACAAGGATACTGTCCATGAATTTTTCGAATTGTAAAACTGGAAAAGCTAGGATTTTCCCTGGAACGGCTGCAAAATTAGGATGGAGAATGAACGAAAACGTCACTAGTAGACCTGTGGCAAATACCAGATCATTAATTGATCGTTCTTCATTGTTGGTTACAAGTGCTGTACTAAATGGTCCGAATCAAAAAAATTGAAATTTTGGGTGCTGGGTCGTTAAAAAAGGCCCAATGTCGCCAGTTTGGCCGAAAACTTTTTTGCAATAAATGCTAGGCCGAAATTATTTATTTTTTATTATTATCATTGGACACGTTTAGCTTTTTTAATCTCCTAGCACCAAATTTTCACTATTCCATGCACTTCGGCCTCTATAGAGCGGATCTTCTCGCAAGCATAATTTGCCAACAAAATAGCAATACCACTGTTTTGAGTATGTAATCGAGGACGGCGAATCCGGTGGTCGGCATTAGAAGTGGCTAGGATCGAAATTTTTTTGCATTTTTGAAAAAATCCCTTTTTTATGTAGGAGACCAAACGGTGTGGGTCTAAATTTTTGTGGGAGTTCCAAACTGAGGCCAGATTCGAATTCAGCAGGTTCGAAAGCACCAGGGTGGCCGAAATTCTGAGAAATTTTTAGCGAAATTGGGTCGATTTTTGCGCGAAATCTGCACATTTGGATCCCGCATTCATCATTCGGTGAATTCCAATGATGGACCTTTCATACACATAATAATCTAATAAAATAGCAATAGGAATAATAGATAAACACAGGATACTACAGGGTGCGCCAAAAGTCTTTACACTCATTAAATTTTAAATATCTTTTTAATTAATTAACAAAATAATAATCAAATACTGTCAAAAGATGCCCAACAAAATAGGGTACAAATATAATCAATAAGTTTCAAAGATCCTGCTATTGGCCAAGAAATCAAGACAAATTCGCGCGGAAAATTCTTTGGAAAAACGCCACAGGTACTCCCCATCCTTCTCACAGACGAAAAATTTTTTATAACCGGGACCAATCATCACCATCAAGATGGCCTATAATATGAAGAAAAAGCTGCTCTTTCCGATCGTATTGCCAGTCATATCAAAAATCCAACTTCAATTATGGTTTGAGCCGGATTTTTTCCAACAAACAAAAATCCCTGATTTTTGGATCCCCCAGGGTTAAACTCAATAAAAATTATTACTTCGGTATATTCTTTGGGGTGTTTTGAAACCTCATTCTATATGCTACTTTAATAGCACGAGAGTGAATTTTTCATTAGGATTTAGATGCCACCCACAAAGCCCTCGAAATTTAGGACTAGTGTTAGACCCATTTTTTCGATATCATATCAGACTAAAAATGACCCTTCTTTTCAATCTTTCCAACTAACTAGGATGAATTATTCTGCTTTGGCCATTTTGAAGTTCAAAACGTGTGCTACTCTACCCAAAAAATTGGTATCGCTTTGCTTTGCATTTCTTAAAGTTTGGCCTAAAATTCCTGAAAAAAGGCTGCGGCTCTTTTGCAAAAAATTTTCCGCGCGAATTTCTTGATTTCTTGGCCAAGAGCAGGATCTTTGAAACTTATTGATTATATTTGTACCCTTTTTTGTTGGGCATCTTTTGACAGTATTTGATTATTATTTTGTTAATTAATTAAAAAGATATTATAAATTTAATGAGTGCAAAGACTTTTGGCGCGCCATGTAATACAATTTGCCTGGTACGAACTCATGGGTTTAAAAAACTATTTCAAGAATAAATTCCAACTTTAGTTTGATGCAGTTTTTTATTAAATATATCTTTTTTCCATTTCGTTGTATTTCTGATCAAAGATTTTTGATTCTCATTAGGGCTCATCTTCATCTAGACCGGTTAAAAAAACGGTACTACCGATTTTCGGTTTCAACAGTTTTGTGTACCCCGGTTTTCGGCTTCGGTTTATGCTAATTGTCAAATTTCCAATAAATCTCAAATCGAAAAATTTAATCGAAAAATCTTTAAAAAGAACTAATTATTAAAATTTACATTAAAAATCCTTAAAATTTAGCATTTGCTCATTTCGGCACACGTTGGCAAGGTATTCAAGCAATTTTATTATTCAAGCAATTTTACCATTCATACGAGCAATGGACTAAATTTTGACTGGTTTAACAAATTTCTCTCAAGAACATTTCGAAATGACTTTTTTGTCTTTGTTTGAAGCTGAATCTCAATTATTGAAATTATTTAGAGATAAATTAATCAAATCTATAAATAGGGTTTAAAATTATAATTGTTGATCTAAAATATTCTAAAATTAAAAACTTTTATCATATTTATTCTAAAAATAAAATATAATACGAATTTTTGTGGGGAAAAATTGCTGAAAAACTGATCCTACCTCTCCAGTAAACTGGCTTCTTTCCACGAATCTGTCCTCTGTCCGCCTGAATTCACTCATGACTAGAGCCCGGATTTTTATTTACCAAAAACCCAAAAATAACTATTTTAATTTTTTGACCCAAATTGCAAAAAACCAAAAAGAGTCAAAATAGTTTTTATAGATTTTAATAAACATCTTTAAATACTTCAAACCATATAAAACATGCTTTTTCGTGCATATTTTGCTAAATAATTGAAAATAAAGTATAAACTAATAATCTGGGCTCTACTCATGACATGACCGGTCATGCGTTCGGATCGCAACGCGCATGAAGTTGTAGTATTCGCTCTGAAACAACTGGAAATTACACCATGGTTACCGTACCGCCGATTTGCCTTCATATGGCAATCTTCGATGGTCTGGAACGGGGTTTTCCAATGGATGCTCTGAAATTTTTGATTTTTTATTTTATATTAATGGCAATGATTTTGTCCATACATTTTTTGGTACAAACTGATGGCACTTAGATGAAAAAAAGAATAATTTGGGTTATTTAAAAATAATTTTAATGGAAATTGAAATAATACTGATTTTGCAGACTTATTAGACATCATGGAATACAAAAGGGGAGAAGAAAATAGTACGATCAATGACGAAAAAGTGAG
>LDKF01002642.1:13348-24409 GCA_001026735.1 Rotylenchulus reniformis | reverse complement strand
GACAAATCAGTCCGCGATGTGTGCCCGCTTTGCAACCGATCCCCACACAACGTTGATCATCTTTTCAAATGCCGAGCCAACCCGACAACTTTGACAACTACAGATCTATGGACAAACCCCAAAGCAGTGGCGAAATTCCTCAAACTGGAGCCCGACCCCAACGAGACATGAAGGATGTGGCTACAACAACAACAACCTCAAAAAACGCAAGTGCTCAAAATATGGTTTCTAGGGCGTTAAAAAAGTGCCAAATGCAAAATTTTGGCCGAAAACGTTTTTTAAGACTTGCTAGGTCGAAAGTAAAAAAGGCAAAATTATTCAGAATTTTATGCTGATTCGAATGTTATTTTTAATTTTCCGAAATTCGGCAAAAAGTTCGAACTTTTAGTTCGTATTTCGAAAAATTACAAATACTAAAAGATAGAGCATAAAATTCTGCGCATTGCTTTTTATATTTTCGATCTAGCAAGTCAAAATTTTCGGCCAAAATTTTGCATTTGGCACTTTTTTTACGCCCCATTTGGCACAATTTTTTAAAGTCCTAGCACCCACATTTTGAGCACTTGCGTTTTTTGAGGTAACGCGACTATTTGCGTTTTTGAGGTAACGCGCAAGCACGGTTAGTAACAAATGTATTTAATTTTGTACTTTTTTATATTGAAGACGTCCCACGTCCTGGTTTTTATTTGATATTTCATCTGTAAATCATTATCATGAATTTCCTTCACTTTCCTTATGGGTTTTAAGAAGTTGGCAAAAGTTTTTATAGTTTATTACATATTTTTATGTTTGAAGACGCAAGGTTTAATTGCAGTTTAGCCGCCCTTAAAATTATAAGGGCTTTAGTCAGAAGATTTTAAAAATTCATAAAAATCAAAGAGTTAAGAAAAAATAGGAGAGAGTTGAGAAAAAAATATAGGACATAAAAAATTTTCTCAATTTTTTTTTCCTTCGAGAAGTTGAAAAGTCTGGTTGTGATATAAAAGTCTGGTTGATATTTAGCAAAAAAATATACGATATGGACACAGAATCGCGATGCAGTATTTGTACATACATATAATAAAAATAGTTGGTAAAAATTTAATATGTAGAACATGTAAAAATCGGCAAAATCATGGGTGGACGTATATTTTTGGGACACACCATAGAAGGTTTCGGAGCCCGGGAAAAGTTTTGTTTTTCTACTCTGTCCACTTGACCAGATTGGCACCATCTAATTCAAATTGTAAAGCAGCTCGGATTCCACTACCAATGGCACATAAGTAATACAAATAACTCTGACTCTAAAAACATTTTTTCATTTTATTTATCTTATCTTAAGTCAAAGCTAAGAAAAATTACATGTTGATTCATAAATGTGTTTAAAATAATAAAGTATCGTGAAAGTAGCTGATGAAAATTTCTTACATAATAAAATTTATATATTAAAAAGATATATTTGTAAAATTATTGGATAGAAATAATTCAGAAAAATCCATTAATTAATTTTAAATTAAAAAATAATAAATTAAAATAGTAATAATATAGCAAAAATATTTTTTAACTCTAAGAAAATTGGAATTATTTTTTAAAAATTTACTTGTGCCAGTTTAAAAAAAGAAAATATTTGGCCAGTCACCAACGATGACCATCTCTTTCACCTGTTGTTTGTTCTCGACCCTTCGATCATCATCATCTTCATCATGGGGATTATTTTTAGAGGGATTATCTTATTAGTTCAACTTCATCAACGCATTTTTTTCATAATTTTAATAGTTATTAAATTTTGATTAATTTTATATGATAAACTACTCAATCAATGAATATATATTTTTATGCATGATTTTTATGAATTAAATTTTAAAGAAAATTTATCTGAAGAAGTTTGTAGAATTATTTTTATGTTTCTCTATTAGATATAATTATAATTTTACATACATTAAATTGAACTTTATAACCCATAGATAAATTAAAGTCGAAATAAATATTATGGAGTTTGCAATAATAAAACAAAAAATGGAGCAATGAGCACCAAATGATTAAAAATTGAAGAAAAAAAACATATTGTAATGAAAAAGTGCACTAAGCTAAAGAATAACGATTAATAATTTTAGGGATAGGTCGTTAAAAAAAGGCCAATGTGGCCAGCTTGGCTGAAAACTTATTTTGAAGTTAAGTTAATGGTATAAAAAGCCATTATACAAATTATATCGAAAATAGGGTTTTAGTTTTAAGAGATATTTCGAATTTTTGGCCAAACTTCGAAAATATAAAAATAGCAGAAGATAAAAAAATTGATACTTAATAAAAATTCTATCTAATAGCTTTTATTTCTTTGCGTAGTAAGCTTTAAAAAAAGGTTAACACTGTTTTGGACTGATTTTTAAAAATGTTAAATCGTAAAATAGCGCAAACTTCGTTTTTGAGAAAAAAAGGCAAAATTACATTTCGATAATCAAAATGATAGAAAACCCAAAAAGTTCATTTTTTCCATTTAGAGGAGATTTTTTGTTTTTTTATTTTTTGTTTTGAAAATGCGTTAAATATGCAAATACCACTTTAAATATCAGAAAATTAATTTTAAGCAAAATATTAGCAAAATTTTCTGTTTTTTTCGGTTATGTTTTTCAGAAAAATTGTGCATATTTTGAACCCTTTTTCGTACATATTTTTAGAAAGAAAAAATTTTAGAAAAATTTTTAAATTTAATTTCAATGAAATATATTTGTGTTTTTCTGAACAAGTCCATGATGGATGGGCACTGGGTCTGGGTACATGTTCATGGTGGAAGATGACTAAACATTATATTAGGTTATAAAATTATAAAATATTTTACTAATTACATTTTTGCCTGCTTATTGACAAATAATCTCCAATTGTTTTAAAATATTATTCATATTTTCGTGAATTAGCCATGGCGGAGATGTTCGAAGTTTGGGTTCCCTCAAAAATCTTGGACCAACTCCGCCATGGCTATTATGCTCAAGGAGAAATAAAATGAATAATTATAATATTTTTTACACATAATATGGCGAGATAAATGTTATTAGTAAATTACTTTTTAAATTTATTTCAATGAAATATATTTGTGTTTTTCTGAACAAGTCCATGATGGATGGGCACTGGGTCTGGGTACATGTTCATATGTAGTGGAAGATGACCAAACATTATATTAGGTTATAAAATTATACAATATTTTACTAATTACATTTTTGCCTGCTTATTATCGAACATGGAAATGGATTAAAATGTCACACTAGAAAACAACAGACCAACAAAATTTATCTAGTCCACCTGTGGCACAGTGGTATGTATCGTGCCTTAATTCGCCGGCTACCAATGGGTTCAAATCCATGAAACGGGTTCAGATCCATGTAAATAATTGTAAAAAAGTTGTTAGACACAGGCGGACATTTTTTGCATTTTCTTTTTATCACTCCTTTTTATCAAAATTTTAAAACAATTTTATATTTTTAGTCAACTAACAGGATAAAATGTAATTAGTAAAATAGTTTATAATTTTATAACCTAATATAATGTTTGGTCATCTTCCACTATGAACATGTACCCAGACCCAGTGCCCATCAATCTTGGACTTGTTCAGAAAAACACAAATATATTTCATTGAAATAAATTTAAAATGTAATTTACTAAAAAAATACATGATACAATTCAATGCATTGAAAAGCAACTTAGCAAATCAAAAAATAGGAATATTATCCCCACTCAATAGAAAGGTCATCCCAGAAAACGAGTTCGAGTTGTTTTTTGGTCTTCTTTTCAAGCATCTTTGTTAATCCAACCTTCTCTTATATGACGATTTGGTAGGTTGGTGTTTCCAAATCTTCGTGGATAACAGACCCCACATGCTTTAGTACACTTCCATTGCATTACAAAACCATCAATTTCACTGACCAATTCAGGGGGAAGCTTTAAATGATTTTCTTGACGAATAATCCCTAAAACTATTTTCCAAATGAAAACTTCTTATTATTAACAACTTGCATTTTTTCAGTCGTTCCTCCTTAATTTTTTCTTCAATCAGTGCTTCTCGCAATTTTTTGTTCTTCTCAATTGGACAATCTATAGATAGGTGAGGTTTGTCAACGTCGACCCCACATCTACACGGGTTTCGGGCTAGCTGCAACTTTTTCACTCTGTCTAAGTTGGCTTGAAGTTGTTGTTGGCTTTCCATTAAAATAAAAATCTAATTTATGGTAAATGTAAAATTATGTTTATGGTCGTATCACAAAAATAGAACGCTAAAGGCTATAAGCAGACGCAAAATCAAACCCAAATTTTAAAATAAAATCAAAATTTATTCAAAGTACAAATTCAAAAAATTTGAAAACAATATCATCACTTAAGCGGTAATGCCCACGTTTGATCATATTTTCCGCGTCGAAAGTCGGTGCTGAACGCCCCCGCTAGAATTGATCAATTCGACATCGATGTCCACTTTGTTGCGAATTGCTCTCGGCCATTCTTTGTTCTTCATCATCTTCGTCTCTAGATTGTCCGGCTTATTCATGTTCATTGACCAGACCTGATAAAATAAAATCAAAAAAATAAATTAAAAATTTAATTTATTTTTAGTTTTTTTTATTTATAATTTACCGTTAACGTTGTCCCCGCTTTGATGATTTGTTTAGAATCAAAGACATATCGGACAGTCTCCATTTCATCTGGATGGGCTTGGCTGGCCCCCACCGATTTAACAATACAGCGTCCAATTGAAACTTCATCCGTTCCTATGTTTTTGATGGAAATATATTTTCCTGCTCCGTCAGCTCGATAAATAATAATGTGGACGCGGACGTCTAAAAAGTGTTCCCATAATATATTTAAAAAATAATTCATAAATCGTTTTGAGGGTCTATTTCTATAGGTATACGGATTACCTTTCGTTGGCCGATCACTTGGAACCCCCAAATTCATGGTTTTCATCTTGTCCACCATGGCAACCATTTCGGTTAGTGTAACCCCCGCCTTTTTGTTGATCTCAGCCAATTTGTTCACGCCAGCCGCCGTGGCTTTATTGATCTATCTACTCCTTGGCTGCCTGCACGGGCAAGATGTTGTTTGAAGCGGTCGTCTTCGTGCTCTTCAACAAATGACACCCGTCGCTTAAATGGCAGGAAAAATTAGTTACAAATATATGTACATATATACTGTACTAATAGAAAAATTTATATCTTTATTTTTTATAAAATTAAAACCAACTTAAATGGGTGAGCGGGATTGTCTTGATTGTGATGGACCCCCGCATTTGTGTGTTGACCCGGCAACAAAATCTTGGCCGCACATGAAACAAATTTCTCGGGGTACTTCAGCCTGTTCTAGCAGTTTCACGGGTGCAGCTGCAGCTTTGGTTACTACTGGGGTGATTAAACGACCCAATAGTCATTTGAAAAAATTCAAGGTGAAAATTATTGAAACGAAAATTTGATTTCAAAATTACAAAAGCACCAACAACAAAACATCGTAAAGAGCAACACGTCAGAGTCGCATAATTTTCGTTTTCTTTGCTCCTTTTTTGCACTGTCTTATTATGTAGAACTTTGGATTTGTCTGTCAATCAAAAAATTGTAACAAGGCAATGTGTACATATGTACATATTGGCAATATTTTATCATGTCATGCCCTACATTTGGTCAGTTGACCTTTACTCTGTTCTCAGTCAGCATTCGAATGAACGGATGGATGAGCTTAAGCTCATCAAACATTCTATCCTGTTCACCAACTAATTCAGTAATACACTATTGTTTTAAGACGGAGTTGTTCCAAATCCTGCGGTCCAGTAGAACTTTTTGAATTTGAACTACATATTCCGCTATGGCTACTCAGCTTATTGTTTTGACAAAATGTTTAGATGTTTAGTTGTTTAGGACATATGTAAAATGCCACGAAAAATCTTGGCCAAGTGCGTACGGATAATGTTTGGATATTTTTTTGAAAAAGCATTTTTCTAAATTCTCTTAGATTGACATACTGAAATACGAAGACGAAGATACCATGGTATGTTGCACATGTACATAATAAGTAAAAAGTAGTTTTTTGGACAAGGCATATTTTAAATTTAGGCTTTACACCCAATTGTGATACCTGATATGGGACTTACTTCTGAAGTGACGCTAAAGGAATTGAACCCAAGCCGATTTCAGCTGAGTTTCGTGGAGGTTAGCTTATTAAAGAATTTATTATTTTTTATCATTTTTGGACACACTGCTAATTTAAGGTAGAAAGATTCCAGAAAGAAGACAAATTAATGGAAAAATTGGATCTTGATTCAATTTGTATTCTTGTATCGGGGGAGGTACGTTTGATTGCTCATATACTGCATGGCAAAACCAACTGTACTTATTTATTTAATATTTTTGCAGGAAATTATTGGCATTTGGCAAAAAAACACTAATTTTTGTATCGAGTCGACATCGATCGGATCTGCTGCGCGTTGCTCTGGGTCAGAATAAATTCTATCGGAATACCAACATTAACAGGTAAAAATTCTGTAAACCCATGGAGGTGGGAAGGAGGTATATCTTCTTGAACAGAGTAGTAGGAGATAGTCCCAACATTTCAGAGGGGGGCCAAATTTAGAACATCTCCGCCATGGCTATTCAGCTAATATATGCACAAATATAATATATGAATGGTATTTTGTCTTTAACTTTATGGATAGAATGTTTTTAATAAAAAATTTTCCATTTCACTAAAGGTACTTCATCGATGTATGAACCATACACACATCGATGTAGTGGCCATCCATCGTGGCCAAAAATGCATATGGTCCCTGGGTGGGGTCAAATACCGGCGTGAAGTGCCGGTGTGGAGTTCTACTGCTGGTGGCTGGTGGAATTTACCTGCTCCTGCCGTTCCCCCGCCCCCAGCTACGTACGTCTCTAATGAAAAAAATGTTCTCCAACAAATATTTTTATCCAGCAACACACAAAAAANTTTACACAAGCCGAATTGCAAGAAGTCAGGCTTTTTCGTTTTGTTATCAATGGTTGTTATCAAAAAGTTATCAAAAAGGCATCATTGGCCAATCTCATGCCAGCTCCAATGCCCCACAACTCTTTTCTTCCGACGTGGTCCTTGACGGGCGGCATTATGTCCACCTCCTCATCGCCCTACCCGCTTCATCCGAATTTGGGATTGATGGAGCCACCGCCACCGGCACATCAACCAATTTTCGGAAATATGATGGGTCCGCCGCCACCGCCGCCGCTGCCTATGCTGAATCATCCCATTCTGCCGACTCTGGCATCATTGCGGTTTGGCCATCAGTCGTTCCATCACGGTGGCGGACTTTCTGGGCAGTATGGTCATGGAGCAGGACATTCCGGAGGAGGACATGCTCGTGGCGGAGGGCATTCTGGGTAACAACGTATGCAGGGAGGGAATCCTGGCCCACGTCGTGTTCGGCGCAATCCACCGGCGGGTAAGCTTACACACAGACACACAAGAATTTTGTGTCAATAATACAGATCCGCGCCTCGAGCGTATTGATGAGACGGAAGAACAGGCGCTGGATGCTCTGTTCATTGAAAGAGCGGTTGATGAGCATTGGGTGGCTGCCCCCGCAGGCTACACCCTAAATGAGCAATGCTGGGTGTTTGAAGGAGTGTAAGTAGGGTGGGGGGTTCCGGATAATGTAAATTTGTTAAGTAAAAATTTTTTGGAGGGAGAGGGGAGTTTTTCATGATGCTGCGACGATCTCAGCGGTTGGTTCGGCAGTATCAAGCCAAAAATGGTGACGTGTCGCTGCAGCAAATCGCAGCATTGTAACCATCGGCGCGATGCGATTATGCGGCAGTGGCAATCGCAGCATTAACCACTGCTTTAGTAGTTGAGAAGTGAATTATAAGTTTTATAAAGGATTTAATGAATTTTTTAAACTCAATTCTTGTAAAAATTCCTTAAAAGCAATGATTTAATATTAAGATAATAATCCATCTATTTCTGAAGATGCTAAGATCACATCAGATAAAGGATTATGGGCCCATAAGAAAATTTTAAAAATTATTTATATTTTTCTTTTAATGCTTAGTTAAAAATGAAGCTGAGGCCCCGGCCAAAATAAAATAAAAATAATATTTTTGGATAGACCTAAATTCGGAAAATTATTTTTTAATCCGTTCTTTAAAAATTTGTCCTAATCCAAATAGAAATTATACTTACTCGTTAGTTAGATTTTGGGTATGGTTATAGTATTTCAGTTGTGATTGATTTGCTCAATTTTGTGAAGCGCTACCATATTTTACAATAGTAAAACTTTTCGAGTTTTAAATAAAATAATTTTATGGACATTTTATGAGTTTTAAATTCATTTGGCTCCCCGATGTTATGTCATTTGTTCAAAGGTGTACAATATTAAGATTTATGAGTAAGTGCTTTTATTGTACTACAGGATTGATGACTTAAAAAATAGGATCTGATATAAGCATTAAAGGTGTCTCTGTTCTCGAGTGTGGCCATGGAGAAAATTTTTGAAAATTAGTCAAAATCAACAACGAGACTCTTATGAAAATATTAAAACAAATTTATGAAAAATATATAAAAATTTTCAAAATTTCTTGTCTTAAGGACAAGAAAATTTTATTAAAATTTAGGAATTTTTGCAAAAATCCCTAAATCGTAAACCCTAATCCGTAATCCAAAAAAACATAATTTCCGTAATTTTTTAGTCCCTTAAAAATGGAAAAAATAACACCAAAAAGCTTTATTCGTTGTTATGTATAGGTGGAAATCTCATTTTTAAGTCTAAAGTGAAATATAAACTTAAGTCTCTCATGTCCTCCTTATTCTCTACTTTAGAAATTATAGACTGATCTAATTTATTAGGGTGGTGATTCACCAAGTAAATGAAAATTTACTTGGAAAATAAATACAGATTACTGAGGAGCAATACATCGGTTTTATTCGCCCGATATAAGCATATATCCTCCATAGATTTCTTTTAAACTTTATTTAAAATTAAAAATCTAAAGCTTACGAAAATTGGAATAAAGTGTTTACAACAATCTGCTCAAACATGTTACTCGATTAGGCATTTTGCCAAATGAGCAACAATATTTTCGTAAAGCTAAATCTGTGACAACTCAGCTTTTGGAAAAATTTGAAGATCTTTCAGATGCACTTGAAAAGAAAAATTTTGCTTAAGAATAATTTAATTTGACTTTGCCAAAGCTTTTGATAGCAGTCGGCATAGCGGAATACTTGCGAAATTAAGATAGATTGGTGTCGAAAATATTTACAATGCTTAAATGAATTGGAAAGTATTTGTTATCACTTACTAAAGTTATTCATCCATTAAATCGGTAACCAGTGGGATCAATTGATCCTCAGAATCCCTCAGGGATCAATACTGTGGCCTTTGCTTCTTATTATTTATATTTCAGCCCTTCAAACATTATGTAGTGTAACTAATGTAAAAATAAAACTTTTTGCTGACGATTTAAAAGTTTTATTCGATTTCTGAAGATTCTAACACCATATCAGATAATTTGCAAAAATTTATAAATAAGCTTGAATCATGCAAATTATAGAGGTTTAAAATATTCCCCCTCCAAAATTAAAGTTTACACACCGCAAAACAACCCAAGAAATGATTATATTGGGGTGGTGAATAAGTTATGTCATAGTAGAAGGAAATTTTGAAATCTTAATTTTCCACTTTTCAACCCTATATGAATTTGGTGTTATTGAAAGCTTGAAGTCTCTTAATACTAATAAAATTTTAGATTTAAATTCTACAATTGTCTATGCTGATATCAATTTTCTTTTTTTTTCTCAACGATTTCAATAATTTTTAAGATGAACGAATTTTCTGCACATTGTGTCGACTTGTTTACAGACCATTTTTCGACAACAAAAATAGAAGCTAATTTTTTTTTAATTTTATTAGTAGGAATATTTTAAACCTCTATAATTTGCATGATTCAAGCTTATTTATAAATGTTTGCAAATTATCTGATATGGTGTTAGAATCTTCAGAAATTGAATAAACTTTTAAATCGTCAGCAAAAAGTTTTATTTTTACATTAGTTACACTACATAATATTTGAAGGGCTGAAATATAAATAATAAGAAGTGTGTAATTTTGAATTTTCTTGCAAATATTTTAGTCCCCACATTTTAGTCAAAAAAATTTTTGAAAACAAAACTTTTCATGAATTTTATTCAATTTATATTTAAGTCAACCCCCTTTCGGGTCGACAATTTTAATAATATCTATTATCTATTTCATATGTTATCGAAATTTTTATATTATTCTATTCACCTAGCATTAAAATTTAGTAATTGAAATATAAAATATATCGGTTTTATAATCTTTTTAAGATGTTTTACTTTATTTTCTTATTTTAACTGCTTTATAAGACCATACCTTGACTGATTCAAGACATTTCCCGCTTACAAATACATTGAAAAATGGGTATCCTTTGAAAAACGACAAATTTAATATTAGAAATCCCTAAAGACATCGTCCTCCTCTTCCTCGGTTGGCACAAAATACTCAAAATTCTCTTTTAGTCGACTGCTGCGAATGTCCCAATGCCATCTTTTTGCATGGAGACTGTACCGAATCCAACGCTCAACTTTCTCCAACTTCTGATCACTTTCTTCTCCCTTTGAATCTAAATAAAATATAAATTTAAAGAAATATTCATTATGATTTCATTCAAAGAAACAAAATGAATTCAAGTAATCAGGTAATTATCGATTTTTATTCTTCATTGCCAGAATGAATTAAAAGTCTTTAATGCTTTTAAATATTCCAAGAGATTCTTTTAAAGAGAACATATATATCCTGGTAGATACGGTAGAAATTTTATGTGAAATGAACATTTTTCTTCTTTTATACGAAATGAATTTATACGAACTAAAAATTATACGAAATAAAAATTATACGAAGTAATTTTATAGGAAATGAAGGGGCCCCGAAATATGGATTACCGACCTTGGATTTGCCGCCGGTTGCCATAGATAGCCGGGTCACTATGCAAAGTCATCATGTATTCATAGGCGGTATCGAGATGGTATGGTTGGTATTTAGATGGCAAAACCAACTCGATACCG
>LDKF01002640.1:1777-14420 GCA_001026735.1 Rotylenchulus reniformis | reverse complement strand
AAATCGCTATTCTTCACGGTATTCCTTCTCCGAATATTTTTGCCTGTGGTTGGCCTTAACAAAGAACCAAAAATTGATTACTCCGATGAATATAAACGCCTACAGGATCAAAAACTACGGGAAGCCGATGTGGAATTTCCCGAATATTTAGAGCGTCTGGGAGTGACAACAGAATTACCCGAATATTCGGTAAATTTTCATTTTCAATGAAAATTAACCTTGGTTTACTTCATAAACCTAGGAATATTTACGCCGCTTGGGGTTAAAGGAACATAACCGTCAATTGCATGACAAAGATCGGCTTGGCCCTCAACAAAAGGATTCCCCCATCCACGCACCATTTCCATTTCCCTCTTTTCAACTTTGCAAGGAAAGACCAGCGGATGGAGATTATTACGGGCACATTGTCTGTTGGACAATGGTATTTTCAATAAAAGTCAACATTGGTTTACTACATAAACCTAGGTTGCCTTGTTTGCAATGAGCATAGTCAGCCTAATCATTTATCAACTGCGTTCAATTCTCTGGCTAAAATTCGCCTTTTCGCGGGATCGTCGACAGTGGAAGGAATTTGAATTGGTCTCCAATGGACGGCAATCGGATTACCAAAATTTTGAGGTAGTTTTTTATTTTCAATAAAAAGCTAACCTTAGTTTACTGTGAATAAACTGAGGTAAGTTTTCTCTTTCGAACAAAAACTAACTTCATAATTTTAGGTATTTTTTCTTCGAGAAAAATAACCTTAATTTACTGAAATAAATTTAGGTCGAATCGAATGACAAACAAAGTGTTCCTCGGGTAAGTTTTTCTTCGAGAAAACTAACCTTGGTTTACTTCATAAACCTAGGTGTCTCTCGTGTGACCGACTCCCCTCAGCTGACCTACTACAGTATCCTGCAGCGCTGATTGTCAATTTGGTAGGTTTTTATCAAAAATCAAAAACCAACCTTAATACTGAAATAAATTTAGGATTCACATGAGAAAGAAGGGTAAGTTTTTGTTACAAACAAAAAGCTAACCTAGATTTACTCCAAATGAATAAATTTAGATCCCATTGGGTTGCAGTATATGCATATGGAAGACATCGAAAAGTGATTTATTTTGATAGTTTAGCATTACCCATATCAGCACACATTGGCAAATTTCTTGATTTCTTTCCCAGCCTAACCAAAAATACCATTGCCTATCAGGCACCATTCACTCATACTTGTGCTCATTTTGCCATATGTTTTATATATTATTTGTCAAATAATAATTCTTTTGAACATTTTCTCCATTTATTGAATGCAACACATAACCCAGATTTTTTCGTAAAATCCTTTGTGAATAAAATGGTTAGATGATTGCTCTCTGGAGCGGGTGGGCGGGAAGGAGGAGGGGGTGTGAGTTAATTGGGCGACCGGTCTCTTTGATGTCGGAATGGGAAAGGGGCGGGGCGTAACACTGTAAGGAGGATGGAAGGTGCACAGATGGGCGGAGCTTATGTAAGGAAAATGCTCCCATCATACATTTTGGATTCCCGCTGTTCATTTCATTCGAACTAACAAAATTGCTTTCTCCTAATTGTCTGCTTTATTTATTGGTGTTTTTCATAATTAATTTTCGCTCGAAATAATTCAATTTTTAAAAATTCTAATATTCATAAGAACATCCCTTGAAATTTTCATATTTTCATAAGAATATCCCTTGTAGATAAAATGGACAATCGTCCTCCAAAACGTCCTCATCCATTCTCGATTGCG
Source organism: Rotylenchulus reniformis (assembly GCA_001026735.1). Classification (NCBI taxonomy): domain Eukaryota; kingdom Metazoa; phylum Nematoda; class Chromadorea; order Rhabditida; family Hoplolaimidae; genus Rotylenchulus; species Rotylenchulus reniformis. The sequence goes on along the minus strand of LDKF01002640.1, from coordinate 12,678 downwards.
AGCTTGCTCTCGATTGTCGCTCCTCCACCGGTAAAGCGTCCGCGCTTTTTCATTGAAAATTTAATCGCTCCTGACCAGAGCGGAAGCGGTTCATCGAAATTGCCATCGGACTACGTTATCAAACTCGATAGCATTGCGGAGCAAAACACCAAATTCAGAGTCGGCCATAACAAGTCGCGCTTCTCCATCATCGATCTTCCGGCCGATCCGGAAGCCCTGCTAGCTGGAATTTTCCAGCATTGCATTGACGACGCCATTGAAAAAGGTCATGATAAGTTTGGATCAAAGCCTGACCACTTGGGATGCACTATCAACAGCGAGCTACTCCATTCACCAGTGTATACACCAATTCGCCCAGTCAACGAAAATTCAATGGATACGCTTCTCAACTTGTTTCTCAAAGTTGCGCAAAGCAAGAAACAGGATGGCATTAACCTCTGGGTAAGTTTGCCTTAACTTATTCCGATAGAATAATTAAATTAAAAAAATTTTATAGGGAGCGCCCTTCGAGGTTTCTGTGACTACTGTAAATAAATCCCAACTTCCGACCGAGCAACAAATTGTGGGGGGCGCTAAGCGAGAAAACGACACGGCCCATCACCGAATCAGCGAAAAGTCTCTGATCAAGGTCNTAAGTTACTTTTCCAGATCAATAATACCGACGGGTGTTGTCTCTTTTATGCTTTGGTGGCCACCCTCATGCATTCTATCGCGGGAATGACATCCAAGATTTTCTTCAATTACATGCACAGCAATAAAGGACAGCGAGGAAAATTGGAGCAAGATGTGAAACGCTTAATGGAGGCTGTGGGAGCACCGATGAATTTGCCTGAATACAAAGCCAAGGACTTTGTGCCCGGAGTCGTGGATTATTGGTTAGTTTTTATTTTATTTTATTCACAGAATATTCATTGAAATCTTCATAGGAACAACATTGAATATGCAGGGAAGTACAAGATTAGAGTATTCATCTTTGGAGAGATTGGCCAATTCAAACCGATTTACCAATGGGGACATGCTGAATATGACACGCCAATTATACTTTATTTGGAAAATGGGCATTTTAACGGAGTGCAAAAGGCAGGAAATTTGTTCGGCAAACCCTTTTGTTTGAGTTGCATGGGCTGTTATCAGCGTGCCTCGGCGCATAATGCTAGCTGCAAAGCTCGATGCATAAAATGGTGAGGAAATAAGCTCAAGATATTAGGCTAACTTATTTATTTAGCTCAAGAATCGGACCCAAATTTCCTTGCAAACCATCGCAAGAATTTGAGAAGGAATGTCTTCCCTGCGGCAAGACATTCTTTTCTGACGACTGTTATCAACACCATCTCAAATCTGGTTTCTGTCGACAGAGCAAGCAATGTGATAACTGTCATGTTGTGTATTCAGTAATGGACACACAACGTAAAGGACGAGTAAGTATATTTTATAAGCATAAGCAAAAAGCATAGGCAAAATTTCTAGGGACATGTTTGCTTCGAAAAATGGTGCAATCTCTGCCAGGATTACCACGACAAAAAGAGGGTATTTTCGAAAAAACGAACCTCAGTTTACTTTATAAACCTAGGGATGCTTCATCAAGCCCCTGGAGGTCAAGCCACCCAAAAAGCCCTATCGATTCGTTGCCTTTGATATGGAAACAACACAGCATGAACCCGCGAATGGAGGCCCTGCTGCTCAACAGCAGAAGCGAAAGCATGTGCCCAACTTTATTGCCGCCAAAGTGTGTTGCCCTGATTGCATCGCATCGGGAGAATGGAAGAAGAGTTTGAAAGGGAACCACAAATGCAAGGTGTGCGGAGACTACAGGACCATCACATTCAGTCAGGTGGATTTCCATGAAACAACAGTCGACAAAACCGTAAAAACTCCCCATCCGATTGTTGCCTTTGTCAAGTGGATTTTGTATGAGCTTCCCAGCAAGTACGATACCTACGCCTACAGCCACTATGGTAAGATTTCTTTGAAAAAATTCAACCTTGAATTACTTCATAATTCTAGGTAGATTTTTATTACAATAAAAATCCAATCTGAATTTACTTTATAAATTTAGGTATTTTTTCTTTCGAGAAAAATAACCTTGAATTACTTCATAATTCTAGGAGGGAAGTTTGACAACGTCCTGGTAATCCGCGAACTCTTCATGGAAAATTTGGTCCCAGAGATCATTCGCCGAGGCAACAAGCTCTTTGAGCTAAAGGTCAATGCAAGGAAAGGAAAGAACCCCAACGTCGTCTTCCGCGACTCTTACAACTTGATGCCCACCTCCTTGGCATCACTTGTAATTTTTTCGAGAAAAATAAATCAGTTTACCTCATAATTCTAGGTCCCGACCTTCGGCTTGGATGTGGTGGATAAGCCATTCTTTCCACACATGGCGAATCTGCCGGAAAACTATGGGTAGGTTTTTATTTTCAATAAAAAGCCAACCTTAGTTTACTGTGAATAAACTGAGGTAAGTTTTTTCTTTAGAAAAAAGCTAACCTTGATTTACTTCATAAATCTAGGTAGGTTTTTAATTTATTAAAAATAAAAATCCAACCTTGGTTTACTTTTATAAACCTAGGTATTTTTTCATTCGAGAAAAATAACCTTGAATTACTTCATAATTCTAGGTATTTTTTCTTCGAGAAAAATAACCTTGAATTACTTCATAATTCTAGGCATCCGATTCTGCTGGATGAAGACGACTACCTGGCCTCTGGGATGATGCCCGCAACAAAAGCCAAGTTCGATGAATGGTTCGCTCAACATCGCCACGAACCTTTTCTCTTGGACGAAGCCCTGGCAAGCTAGTGCATGAACGACGTCGACATCCTGATGGTAGATTTTTTTAATTTATTAAAAATCAAATCTTGAATTACTTTATAATTCTAGGTATTTTTTCTAAAAAATAACCTTGAATTACTTCATAATTATAGGTATTTTTTCTTTCAGAGAAAAATAACCTTGAATTATTTCATAATTCTAGGCGGCAATGGTCGCTTTTCGTGCAGAATTCTTGGAAGTATCAAAACGTCCCGCTGTGACAACGGACGGCAAAGCCAACAGACCCTTCTTCAAAGCTCCTCACAACGGCATTGATGCACTCAAAGAATGCATGACCATCGCATCTGCCTGCATGCGCCACTTCCGAGCTAACCACCTGGACGCTGGTAAACTGGCCATTGTGAGCGACCGAGGGTACGATCATAGCGACAACCAAAGCTTACTTGCACTTCGCTTTCTACATTGGTACGCCTTTGAAAAGAAATGCGACATTCAGCATGCTTATTCGCCGCAAGGCGAGAAAAGGGTCGGAAAATACAAATTAGATGGCTGGGTCGAAGATGGGAAGAAACCCTACGGTGTGGAAGTGCATGGTAAATTTTTCTTGACCAAAACCCAAACCTTGAAATATTTTTAAAATTATAAAGGTTGTGTATGGCACTCGTGCCCCGTGTGTTATCCAAGAGACACAGAGATTATGAACAATGGCAAAATGGCTGGAATTAACCGGGAAATGGATGCGAAGAGGCTCAAGTTTCTTCGTGAGCAAGTTGGACGAGTGGTAAGTTTTTTTCAGTATAAAATGTAACCTCTTAGCATGTTAAATGAAAATTCTTAGGATCTATTTTGGGAGTGCGAGATCAATAAGATGATGGCAGCCGACCCTTCTGACAAGGAATTCATCCATGAATGCAGCAAAAAACTTGGATTCCCTTTCAACCCTAACAACATGAAGAAATTATTCGCCGAGATCCCCAACGACTATGGACCGCTGGACATTCGTTCAGCCTTCATGGGTGGTAAGTTTTTGTTATAAAAACAAAAAGCTAACCTTGAATATTCTTTTGAATATTCTTAGGTCGCACAGGCCCACTCAAACTCTTCCACACGGCAAAACCGGGAGAGAAAATCTCCTATTACGATGTAACTTCGCTTTATCCATACATCAACTTTATAACGGACTACCCCATCGGCCACCCCGAGCTCCATGTAATTTACAAGCGCCTCAAAGAACCATGGACTTCACCCAAAGACAACCCCTACCGACTGGCTCTCATCAAAGCCTTTGTGGTTCCACCCAGGAAAATCGATATCCCTGTGCTGCCTGTCCGAGTCGACGACCGGCTCCTCTTCCCGCTCTGCATGGCCTGTGCCAGAAAATTCCCGGAGGGAGCAGTGCAAAAGAACTACACCTGCGCACACAACGACAGACAGCGGGGCTGGGTGAGTTTTCATTTTCAATGAAAATCCAACCTCGGATTACTCCAACGGAATAAACCTAGGTTACTACTTGCACATCAATGGAATTGGATGCCGCGTTGGCCAAGGGCTATCGGGTCACAGAACTCTACCGCGTTCTAAACTACGAACGATCAGATAACAACCTATTCAAGCCATACATGAGGGAGTTCATCAAGCAGAAGATCGAAGCTTCCGGATTTGAGAAGGGAATTGCGGGAAATGCGGCGATGGAAGCACAATTCATCAAGGAGTGAGTTTTTCTTACGAGAAAAACTAACCTTAATTTACTGAAATAAATTTAGGTATTTTTTCATTTGAGAAAAATAACCTTAAATTACTTCATAATTTTAGGTGCATGGACAAGTTTGGCTTTGAGATCGACCCGGCAAAGATGGCGCAAAACCCTGGCAAGCGTGCCTTGGCTAAGTTGGCAGTGAACAACCTTTGTGAGTTTTTCCCTGCCAATTTTGGTGAACTATTCATTGTTTAGGGGGGAGGTTTTCATTGCGAAACGAATTGTCCAAAAGCCAAATTACAAACGACCCTTACACTTTAACCAAATACCTCAACGACAAGTCCATCATAATCTCTTCCCTTGATGAGCTCACCCCCGAGAACTACCTCATCACCTACCAAAAGAAGAAAGAATGGGTAAGTTTTTTAAAAAAAAACTAGTTTGTTTTATTTTATAAATTTAGGTTGAGGAGCATGCATGCTCAAACATTGTTATCTCGCTCTTCACGACATCAGCTGTAAGTTATTTTTGAATAAAAGCTAATTAAACAAGATTGTAATTTTAGGCAAGAATTTTACTCCTCAAGGCCATGCAGAAAGTCGCTCGTACGCCCGGCTGCACCCTTCTCTACACCGATACCNATTCATTGTTTAGGGGGGAGGTTTTCATTGCGAAACGAATTGTCCAAAAGCCAAATTACAAACGACCCTTACACTTTAACCAAATACCTCAACGACAAGTCCATCATAATCTCTTCCCTTGATGAGCTCACCCCCGAGAACTACCTCATCACCTACCAAAAGAAGAAAGAATGGGTAAGTTTTTTAAAAAAAAACTAGTTTGTTTTATTTTATAAATTTAGGTTGAGGAGCATGCATGCTCAAACATTGTTATCTCGCTCTTCACGACATCAGCTGTAAGTTATTTTTGAATAAAAGCTAATTAAACAAGATTGTAATTTTAGGCAAGAATTTTACTCCTCAAGGCCATGCAGAAAGTCGCTCGTACGCCCGGCTGCACCCTTCTCTACACCGATACCTACAGCTTGATTTATGTACATCCGGAAGGCAACAACCCATTGGAGCTTGGTAAGTTTTTCTTTCGAGAAAACTAACCTTAATTTACTTTATAAATTTAGGACCCCATCTGGGGCAATTCACGGATGAATTCCCCGAAGTATTTTGTTTGCCAAAAAACTCTTAATTAATTTAACTTTAGCACCATATTGTGGAGTTTGTTTCGGGCGGGTGTAAGCAGTACGGATTGAAGCTGAGGAGGAAGGATGCCCCGGATGATGCGGAATGTGAACACGTGCTGAAAATACGCGGGTAGGTTTTTAATATAATTAAAAATCCAACCTTGGTTTACTCGGATAGAATAAACCTTTGGTTTAACCTTTTGATTTGTTCTATCTGAATAAACTTTGTAAGTTTTTTCTTTCGAGAAAACTAACCTTAATTTACTGAAATAAATTTAGCATGACATTGTCTTACGACGTGGTCAACAGCCAGGGACTTCAATATGAAAATTTTAAAGACCGCGTGTAAAGTACGCCAAGACAGGAGAGATTAATCCCATAAATATCGAGTACCCCAATTTTTTGCGCCCTTCTATTAAACAGGGTTCAGTCCATTCTACCTCTCTCAAAAAGATGTACAGACCCGTCGTTTGTAAAGGAATTGTAGACCCTTCCACATTTCATGTGCTAGATTTTGGTCATATTGCAATTAAACCCGAATCTTCTGATTAATGTACTTCATTTTGCCTCCTCATTTCTCACCTCTTTTTCTCTATCTCCTCTCTCATCTTCGGACTCCTTGTGTCATCCGCTCTTTCCACTCTCACCTATACACACATGCATCCATGCATCAAACACACATGTATACACACCCATATACCTACATACATGCTATATATTTGTATACGTATTCAATTTTTTTTTGTTAATTTGAATAAATAAAACAAAATTTCATTTTTAAGATGAATAATTATGCAAAAATTAAGGAATAGAAGATACACCTATGTGTCAAATTAAGCTTTGGAAGATGTCAATTTTAGGTAGAAAAAGTGCATAATTAAGGATTGGAAGATACACCTAGGTGTCAAATTAAGGATTAGAAGATGTACATTGATCAAATTAACAAATGGAAGATACACCTATGTGTCAAATTAAGCTTTGGAAGATGTCACTTTTAGGTAGAAAAAGTGCATAATTAAGGATTGGAAGATACACCTAGGTGTCAAATTAAGGATTAGAAGATGTACATTGATCAAATTAACAAATGGAAGATATATCTATGTGTCAAATTAAGCTTTGGAAGATGTCACTTTTAGGTAGAAAAAGTGCATAATTAAGGATTGGAAGATACACCTAGGTGTCAAATTAAGGATTAGAAGATGTACATTGATCAAATTAACAAATGGAAGATACACCTATGTGTCAAATTAAGCTTTGGAAGATGTCACTTTTAGGTAGAAAAAGTGCATAATTAAGGATTGGAAGATACACCTAGGTGTCAAATTAAGGATTAGAAGATGTACATTGATCAAATTAACAAATGGAAGATACACCTATGTGTCAAATTAAGCTTTGGAACATATCACTTTTAGGTAGAAAAAGTGCATAATTAAGGATTGGAAGATACACCTAGGTGTCAAATTAAGGATTAGAAGATGTACATTGATCAAATTAACAAATGGAAGATACACCTAGGTGTCAAATTAAGGTTTAGAAGATGTCACTTTTAGGTGGAAAAAGTGCATAATTAAGAGATGGAAGATACACCTAGGTGTCAAATTAAGGTTTAGAAGATGTCACTTTTAGGTGGAAAAAGTGCATAATTAAGAGATGGAAGATACACCTAGGTGTCAAATTAAGGTTTAGAAGATGTCACTTTTAGGTGGAAAAAGTGCATAATTAAGAGATGGAAGATACACCTAGGTGCTAAATTAAGTATTGGAAGATGTATTTTAGTGTAAATTACCAAAACTTGCATAATTTTTATATGTATGTATAGATGTGCGTGTGTAAAAGGTAGGCGCGTGTGATGGGTGCGCGCTTGACGAAAAAAACTTTCCTTTACAATAACCACAGTTTATTAAAGAATTTATTCATTTTGAGTACGAATTTAAAGTGGAAGTTTAAATGGTTAAGCATTATATGTAGCATATATGTATGTAGTATGTAGCAATATATAAATATACTGCATCTGAAGAAAAATTCACCATGTTAGATCTTGGCTTAATTCATCTCGTCCTTGGTTAATTTCATCAGCATCATCATCCGAATTCTCAGTGCGATGCCCCGAAATCTCTCTGAAGAGAGATCCGCCAAGCCAAGTGGGGAGAGAGGGTGATGTGGTTTCTTCCACAAGCTCCAAAAGTTCCATCGGAAAGTAGCGGTCTTCAGCTCCGTTAGGGAATCGCTCGATGACACAGGCCTGATAAGGGTGATGAAGCTTAAAAGTTCCATTGTTCAATGCCTACAAAATTTCTTGTACCTTGATTCTATGGCGTGTGTAGTAATAGGCCGCAACACAGACTGCAAATGGACGCGGCAAGCGCCCATAAGCCAAAAGGGCGTCCGCACCTTGTTGAGTCAATCCTCCGATTGAAAAGGTCTTATTGAAGCCGTTCCTGTCCTCGTATGTTGTACGGACCAAACGTCCGTCCAGCTCGGCCAGCACGCGAGCCCGGTCAACAGGATGGTTGAGGCGATCTCGGAGAGCCGAAACCTTGCATTTGAGGATTTGGGCGCATTTTTCACTGACCAAGACCATTATTATTTCAGGTAGAGCTAAAAAATTGAGTCGGGGAAGGAAGAGAAATGAAAATGATTAGAATGATTTGATGGGAAGATGATTGAGATGCGTATGATCAAATTAGGTCACGCCCACTTTTCCAGAACAGCTTCATCTAGAATCATTCATTTTCATTCATTTGTTTTTCAATTCAAAACTTTCTATTCTTCTGCTAAATATTTCATCAAAATGGACTCCTCCCAGCAAATAACTGCTACTCAAGAAATGAAGACCGATGCCCAAATTGCAGAGGAATTGATGAAAATCACTGCAAAGAAGTCCAAGAGTGAATGCCTCTGGAAATTGGTCAAGCACAAATTTATTTTGACCCGAGAATTTTCCCTCTTTACTCTCGCCGAAAGGTCAAGACCCTCCACCTGCAAACTCTTCGGCATATTCCCTTTGTCACTAAAATAATGGAAGCCCATCGAGATTTTCCCTCTGTACTCTTGCCGAAAGGTCAGAAACCCCACTTGCGAGGCAGTTTCGGCATTTCCTTTACCATACGCAACAAAGGGATGGGGATTAGGTCATTCCCTCTGAGAATATTTCCTCCTTTACTCTCGCCGAAAGGTCAAGACCCTCAGCTTGCGAGGCAGTTTCGGCATTATTTGTTTTCGTCCCTCGCCCATCATGACTCTTCCCGTTGTTTATCGCTGCGGTCTGGCGTGTTGCGCAACAATGGCTTGGGTGAGGATTCGCTCTTTCGGCTGATTAATCCTTCTGGAAAAGGATGAAAATGGCATATTCATCTCCCCTTTTTACTTTCTCCGAATGAAAGGTCATAACCCTCCACTTAAGTTGGATTCGCATTTCCTTTATATACGCAACAATAGGATGAGGATTAAACAATTAACTCCGAAATACCTTTTTTTGCTCTCGCCGAAAGGTCAGGACCAGGACCTTCTAGAAGCACGCCCGAGGCATAAAAACTAGCTCGAGCACTTGGCTCGGGTTTAAAATCACGCCCGAACTCTTGGCTCGGTTCTTTCAGCTTGCCCGGGCTCTTGGCCCGGTTCTTTCCACTTGTCCGGGCTCTTGGCCCGGTGTTTTTAGCTTGCCCGGGCTCTTGACCCGGTTCTTCCCACTTGCCCGGTTCTTCCCACTTGCCCGGCTCTTGGCCCGGTTCTTTCAGCTTGCCCGGGCACTTGGCCCGGTTCTTTCAGCTTGCCCGGCTCTTGACCCGGTTCTTCCCACTTGCCCGGGCTCTTGGCCCGGTGGTTTTAGCTTGCCCGGGAACCTGGCCCGGTTCATTCAGCTTGCCCGGGCACTTGGCCCGGTTCTTTCAGCTTGCCCGGGATCTTGCCCCGGTTCTTTTAGCTGCCCGGGCTCCTGGCCCGGTTCTTTCAGCTTGCCCGTGCTCTTGCCTGGGAACAATAGCCAGCTCCGATCCGAGCTGACCATCCCTTGGGCTAGCCAACCCCTTAGGTCCTCCGCATCCAATGTCAAAGGATGGATAGGAGAGATTGAAGATCAGAAGTTAACTGATGGGATGGTAATGGATAGAGAGGAGCGAAAGGAAAATGGGTATTCGGCACAGTCCCTCGCCAGTGCACTCACTTCTTTTCCCTTCTATTTGCTCACTCACTCCATCTCTGTTGGTCTAGCCAGCACCCTCTCCCCTTTCTCTCTCTTTTGCCCATTTCTCATTCTCTATCCTAATGGGGGAAGGCGAGCAGAGTGGATGGTGGCGTCCATTCCACCCATTCATTGTGAGGAAGGATGGGAGGGATGAGCGTTGCGCAAGCAAAAGAACGGAAGAGAAGAGGGGATGAGATACGCAAGTAAAGTATGGAAGAACCATATATGGGAAAATAACGAAGCCATTTGGAAAAATTCGCGAAAATAGTTCGTTTGTTATTTGTCTCCTTAAAGTTGTCAAAGGGGGTGATCATTGTTCACATATGAAATTGACACCTCAAAAGGTGTCATTCGTTTTAATTGTCCCCAAAAAGGTGTAAACATGGGCAGAGTGCGGGAGGCTGTAATTTATACCTTAACAGGTGTTAAAACAAGGAAATGATAACTGATTACCTATGAAGTTGACACCTCAAAGGTGTCACTTTTTAGTTGTCACCAAAAACTTGTAAAAGGTGCGGGAATAATTAAGTATTAGATGCATTTTTACATAGGCGGCGAACGATCCATCATCTTTGATCTTTACCGCTAAAATGGTTCTATTGGTATGGGTTTTATAATTTGACACCTAAAAGGTGTCAATCAATCATCTTACCATATGCTAACAGAGGGGGAAGAATGCATCGGTCTTGACAACCTTTGAACTATACCGCCAAAATAGCGCAATAGGTTTAGGCTTTACATTTGTTTACATAAGCCGCTACCGATTGCTTTTGAACTATACCGCCAAAATAGCACAATAGGTTTAGGCTTTAGCAATTTGCTTTGAACTACACCGCCAAAAGGGGAATATAACCTGTCTGTTTACTACTAATATAAATATTATTTTAATAAAAAAACAATTTTAGGGAGATTGCATATGCACTAAAAATCAGGGCCCTAATGATTAAGATTACAAAGTTGTACTTATTTCCAACCTTATTAGCGCAATACTTTTGTCGAATTTTTTTTAAATTAGGCCAAAATTCGAAAAAAAATACACGGGAAAATGGGGG
>LDKF01002639.1:3121-24185 GCA_001026735.1 Rotylenchulus reniformis | reverse complement strand
ATTTTATTTTAATTGCTTGAAAATTAGTCTAATATGTGTCAATTAATTAAAAAAATAAATAAAATTAATCCCTTATTATTTAAATTTTTTATGATTTTTTGAAAAAGGGGTATTTTCCGTATATTTCGACTTTAATTTCTCGTTATTTTATGTGGCAGCGTGCCATATGGGCACGATTTTCGCATATAATTTAGGGAACACATAATATTCATAGGAAAAACAAAATTAAAAATATTTGAACAAAAATTCACAACTGGGGATGGTCCCTTGTGAGCTCCAAACCACACTGAATGACTTGACTATCCTTAAAAAATCACTTTTCTTTTAAACCATTGTGTTCAAATTTCCTTTATGTTGTCTCATTGTACCATCGGTAACTTTTTTTAGGCCAATCCAATCGGGACAATCATGGGCTCATTAGATAGCCAAAAGTATGTAGTTTTATCCTATTTATTATAGCAAAACCGATTTATGTATATAGCAAAAAAAGGAGTTTTGATCCAAAAACTGAACCAACCTCAATTTTCATACCAGTTTTCAGGTACTTTTCCAGTTTACACCCCCCCCTAGAATTTTTTACAATATTTTTCTTACCAAATTTAACCAAAAATCTTACACATGTGCTGATTTCGAATCTGATGTCAGATTTATCATATGATTCCATCAAGTCTATGATTTTGTCATCTTTATTGTTTTTATTCGATTTGGTAATGCTGTACGGTGTAGGAAGATGATAATGAGACAAAATCATAGATTTGATGGAATCACACGACAAATCTAACATCAGATTCGAAATCAGCACATGTGAAAACCCCTGATGACTTCTAACAATAAGACTATTGGTTAAATTTGGCAAGAAAAAACTATTAAAAGTCCAGGGTCCAGGGGGGGGGTAAACTGGAAAAGTACCGTTTTTCGAACCTAATTTCGACATTAAGACCTAAGAAAAAAATTAGATCGATGCGGAATTCCCTAGCGGTTCGATTGAGACTAAATTTACCGCATAAAAGCTAACGGGAGCTGAGAAACTTGAAAAATACCCTCGAGTCGCCACCAGTGCTGGGGGTGGACGGAACCAAAAATTTCTGCTCCGGAATCCGGAACTCGGAACTCATTCTACTTCCGGCGGAACTCGGAAACCGGAATCCGGGCCTGAAAAAACCCCGGAATTTCCCGGAATCCGGAACTCGGAATCCGGAATTTTTCAATTTTAATTTTCAACCAACTTATTTTTAAAAAATAAAAAAATTAAATATGCTACTAAATGCATCTAAATATATAAAAAAATCGAAGAGAAAAAAATCGAAAAAATTGACCAAATTCTTTAAGAAAAAAGACCGAATTTTCCAAATTTTCTTAGGCGTCCCTTATCATGGCCACCGGCATCTCCTCCCATACCATGGATTCCTTCATATAAAAAGAAAAAATTAACCAATTTTCTTTTTTTTTCAAGGGCCCAAAATCCCCGAAATTTTTCTTCGGCGGCTGGTGGCTCCAGTGGGCTACCGAAAAATTTTTCGAATTTTTTTTCGAAAACAAGTTACCAAAAGTGGCTATTTCCCTTTGATTTCGACAGTTGAATTATTTTTATTAAGTATTTGGCAATTTTCCCAAGTTTTTCAACATGGACTTCGGGTTTCGAGAAATTTACTTGGGCCTCAGGTTCATCAAAGTTTTTTAGAATTTTCCTAGGCCTAGGACTTAATGAAAAATCAAAAAATTTTAAGTCTAATATTTTCGGAAAAAATATACAGGCTTATTTCTGAAAGATTCGATTATAATTTTTTTAAGTAATTTTCTATCGAAATCAACCACGGTTGAAACGAATTCTGTCGAACTCATCCTCTGTCAGAATCTCTGGAGATGATTTCTGAGAATTAACCCTCCAATAATCAAACGGATCAGCTTTCATACTCATTTTATTGTCGCGTAAATAATCATTTACTTCTAGTTCTGCCTTTTTTCGAGCATCGAAAAAATTCGGAATTCTTAAATTTCAGCCCGAAAATTTAAAAATAATTTTCAAATAAGCCATTCTTAGGGGTGCTTAAAATTCCGGATTTTTTCCGGATTTTCAGCCCAAATCTGGAACTCGGAAACCGGAATTCGGAACCGAAAAAAACCCCGGAATTTCCGGAATCCGGAACTCGGAATCCGGAATTCCGTCCAGTCCGGAATTCCGTCCAACATTTAGGGCTATCTTTTGACACCATACTAAAGTTATGGTAATTTTTCTGCCGCGGGGAGGGGGGAACGACCGGATGATCTGTCTCGCGTTTATATAGTATATGCGGCATCCCGGCTAAGCATATTTTATGATGGTCAATGGTCATACCATATTTACGAAATTCAAAATGAAAGTTAGAATCGGATTCAATGTCAAAATTACCTCGGGGAAGTCTTTTTTATTAGATGGCTTTAAGATTTTTTTTCAAATTTTTTATTATTATGAGCGCCTAAAATATTTATGGGCTCCTAAAAGTATTTATAGGCGCTTAAAATACTATGGGCGCCTACCTAAGTGAAATTGATCCGTTCTTTGTGTTATATGGTGGTGCTATGCCGTTTGAAAAAAGTGCAAATGACCTAGAAAAGGGACGGATAATGCTTTGCCTATGAATAGATGATACTACGAAATGACAAAAGCTGCAGAACGACTAAAAAGCGATAATTTTAACAAAAAATAATTAATAATTATTTAAAAATATTTTATTAAAAATAAAATAGTAAAAATATTTATCGGTACTTTTTCAGATTGTGTCCACCTTTTGATTCACAAAATGTTGAAAAAAAAATTCATTTTTTATTGAACAAATGACTTCTCTAATTTTTGACGCTGAATCCATTCGGACGTTCATTTTTACGTGTTACGTCTTCTGCTGACTCATTTTTTAGCGCTGAAGCCAAAATTTTTTTTTGGAAATTTATCATATAGATTACATAAAAATTTTCCTCCAAAATATATGTAATCATATAGATTACATAAAAACTTTTCCTCCAAACTGTTGATGAACATTAATTTATTTACGAACAAAGTTACAATGTAGAGCCCTCTTGCTTCAATTCGAAAATAACTAATAATTTTACAATTTTCCAGTTTTTCCACTTGATTGACTTACTATTTTTACATAATTTAAATTCTAATGATATCATCAAAAATAAAAGATGAAAAAATCCAAAATCCAATGGAATGTGTATGTTGAAATTAAAGAATTTTTTATATTCAGCACCGTCTCCCATCACTAGATGTCGGATCACAAGATAGTTAATGTCAAAAATTTATTCCGATCATTCTTTACTTAGGCCAACCATCCCATTCCTCACTTATGATCTCTTTTTGTCGAATAACCTAACATACCAGGATGTCCAAAAAGTTCTTTCCATTTTTGATGAGTTCTTAAATAACTCATTTTTAAAATAGGAATCTTTTATAATTTGGTTTCAAATGAAAGCCAGAAGTCTGTAGATTAATTAAATCTTAAAAATTTTCGAACTCCAAAATTTGATGTCGAAAAATAGTCTGTAAGTAGGTCATCAACTCATTGTATGGAAAAATGTAAATTGTTCATAAAACTTTAAAAATGGTAGGAAAAAATAAAATCGATATCGGGCGTATTCTCCATCATGCAATTAAAAATTTTGCCCCTTCCCCTAAACTCGAGTTTTTACCAATAAAACATGGGCATGTAATACATACATCATTTTGCTCCTCTCGATGAGCTATTCGTTCAATTTTATGAAAAAGATCAGGTGGTAAAAAATCGAATTTCATCAAAAATAATTATTATTTACCAAACGATAGAGCTTGTCGAGAAGAGCAAAATGATGTTGGTAAAAATGGTGCTGGGTCTTTAAAAAAAGGCCCAATGTGGGCGTTAAAAAAGGCCCAATGTGGCCAGTCTGGCCTAAAACTTTTTTTAGACTTGCTAGGTCGAAAATAAAAAAGCCATTCTGCAGAATTTAATGCTCAGAATGGCTTTTTTATTTTCGACCTAGCAAGTCTAAAAAAGTTTTAGGCCAGACTGGCCACATTAGGCCTTTAACGCCCACATTGGGCCTTTTTTAAAGACCCTGCACCGGTAAAAACTCGTTTTTGGGTAAGTGTAAAAATTCTAACTTCGTGTAGAAACTCCCTTGAAATCAGAGTTTATCGGTATTTGAATTAGGGTAGCACACGGGGGGGGACATCCCCCCCCCCCCCCCCNGGGGGGGGGGGGGATCCCCGACATTTTTGGGCCTCATCCCCGTCCCCGACGAGCCCATCCCCGACATCCCCGACCCTCATCCCCGCGGGGATTCGGGGATGAACATAACCCCTAAAGATGCCATTTTGGATCCAACTATTAAAGGAATTTGGCGGAGAACTAGTCATTAGTACCTTGGCTCAGTGGTACAATGCTGGTTTATTGGCAGTCAGGTCACGGGTTCAATTCCCGTCGCCTCATGGTTTATTAAAATTATTTCCGTTGTCCTTTTCGTTCATTTTTTTTGTTACTTAACACAAAAATTATTAAAAAAATTTTTTAGAATAAAAAAAATTAAAAATAATAAATATCAGAAAACTATTTTAATATAATGATAATTATTGAATTTTCAAACAGGAAGTAAAAGAAAAGGACATAAAACTAAGCAATTTTTTAAAAGAAAAGGGTCTTAATTTTCCAAATTTTCTCCGGCGGCCCCTATCGGGACCGCCGCCACCTCATAGAGTGAAATTTCTTCATCCAAAAAATGCTCATTTTTTATAAAGCTTTGAAAATTTTTTGAAATATAATACTCAAAAAAAATTTTGGAAAAATTTTTTTCGGAAAAAAGATTAGAAATTTTTTCACCCATCCCCGTCCCCGAAAACCCCGATCCCCGTCCCCGGCCGATTTTCCATCCCCGTCCCCGTCCCCGACCGGGCCATCCCAGGAAATCCCCGTCCCCGATTTTTCCCCAAATCCCCGTCCCCGTGCTACCCTAATTTGAATGCGCGAATCGCATTCCTCGATTCCATACGCCCGATACAAATTTCTTTTTCTGACATTTTTAGGTAATAGTTTTATGAACAAATTAGATTTTCCCATACATTAAATCGGCCTACTTAAGACTGGTTTTTACATGAAATTCTGGAGTTCAAAAACTTCTAGCTTTCATTTGAAAACAAATTTATTAAGGATTCCTACTTAAAAATCAATTAGGTATTTAAGAATACATCAAAAACGGCAAGAACTTTTTTTTGTGGGACACGCTGGTGTTCCTCCAAAATCCCTTTTTATTTCCAGTTATTCAAATGAAATTATTGTTTATTTTAATTTTGCTCTACTTAACTTTGCCGAACGTTTCTGGAAAATGTGCCGATAACAAAACCGAAGTCTTCTACAAGCACAAGGATGATTATATGTAAAATTTCTTGTTAGATTATTGCTTTGTTTTCCTCAACAACACACCATTTTAGGTACGTGTACGGTAACACCTCGAAAAATTGCCACTCTCCCCCAATCAAAATTGATCTTAGTAACTTTAATCGTGCATGGGGAGCACCTTGCGTAAACCGTTTTCTCATTTGGAAAGTTTGTATCGAAAGTGGAAGTGTTTGCCATATAGATGAAGGAGGACATGAAAGAGGGTAGGTTTATTCAAATCGACAAATATTGTTGAGTTTTTGCTATACAGAAAAAAAGTTAACGCTGATAAATTGCATAACATATATTTCAGGGATGCTATATAATTTCCTCAAAAAATAATAATGTGATGGGTCGAAAAAAGTGCGAAAGAAAAAATTACCGTATTTCCTCTAAAATAAGCCAGTGCTCTAAAATAAGCCTCCCCTTTGAGGGGGTTTGAAAAAAATAGGCAGGTGCTCTAAATTTTATCTTTCTTCCGCAAAATACCGATTTCGCTATTTTTACATACCTTAGTGATGAATCTTTGGAATTTTTTGATTTTTTTTCGCTATTTTTACATACCTTAGTGATGAATCTTTGGAATTTTTTGAATTTTTTTTTCGCTATTTTTACATGCCTTAGTGATGAATCTTTGGAATTGTAAAGCAGATTTTCGCTAAGCCCCCCCTCCTTTCTTCTTGACAGTAACCATTTTGAAGAAATTTTATTTTCATGTCGGAGAGAATCCGGTCGATCTTTGCGCGATAAAATCTTGATGAGGAATTGATTGAATGGATTCGAACCAAAAGGGCAGAAAACAGCGTGTTTTCTCAACGAATAATTAAGTAAAAGCAATGAAGCTTTTTGAGGAGCTAGAAAAAAAATTTTGAGGAGCGAGACCCGTAGTCAAAACAAACTTTTTAAAGGCTATTGTTTTGACTGAGTCAAGATTAGAGCGTATTATGAAAAATGGCAAAATACCGGTGATATACCGACATAAAATCTAAAATACCGAAAAATACCGAAAAATACCGGCGAAAAAATTGCTTTTTGGACTCAAATTATGCTAAAAATGCTTTTTATTTGATTTTCAGGCCATTCTTTCTTCCGCAAAATACCGATTTCGCTATTTTTACATGCCTTAGTGATGAATCTTTGGAATTGTAAAGCAGATTTTCGCAAAATTTGTCCTTGATTTTTTAAATTTATTAGATAGTTTACGTAAATGTTTCCTAAATTTCATATTAAAATATATAGGTAATTCGAAAGGGGGTTTGAAAAAATAAGCCAGTGCTCAAAAATAAGCCTCCCCTTTGAGTGGGTTTGAAAATTTTTTAGAGCCTTTACGGTAATTAAGGGCGATAGTTCCGGCATGAGTGAGTGGGATCAGGGATGGGCGAAATTTCGAGTTTCGACTACTCGAAATTTCGAGCTTTTTTCGTTTCGAATTTCGAGTTTCGTGTTTCGAGATTTTGCTCGAAATTTCGAGCAAAATGCACCCCTAAGAATGGGTGTCTTGGCTGGCAACAAACACCCCTAAGAATCGGGTCTTCATTTAAATATTTTATAACACGATTCTCCTGCATATTCTCTAGCCGTCTGCCATCAGCACTATTTCGTTTTTCCATTCCCCATGTTTAGCACGGGAGTGGAAAAGAAATCCCAAGTACAAAAACGAAATATAGCCAAAGACAAAAAATCTCCCAAAGAATTTCCAGACTCAAAAACAGGCTTTTTAGGGTATCCGATGCTTGGAAAATTAAAAATACTTTTTTTAAAGCATTTTCTTTATTTTGGAATCTGAAAAAATTTTTCTCGAAATTCTCTTAAAATTGCATAAAAATGATCAAATTTTTTAAGAAAAAAACAAAATTTTCTCCGGCGGCCCCTATCGGGACCGCCGCCCTCCATCCATAAAATAATTTTTCAGACGGGACTCTGTTATAGGATTTACAGGATTTATCCTGTACATGTTTTATGTTCTTGCATTATTTTTCACAGGATCCTGTATTTAGGATTTTTTGAGAAAAAGTGAAAATTTATTATATTAAATGCCAACAAAAAATTTTAAAAATTTTTCAACAATTTCGAGTTTCGACTACTCGAAATTTCGAGCTTTTTTCGTTTCGAATTTCGAGTTTCGTGTTTCGAGTAATCCTCGAGTTTCGCCCATCCCTGAGTGGGATGGATAAGCCGAAGAAGCAAGGTCGTTGCATAATTAAGTTATGTTTTTTACAATCATAATTCAATAACAAAAAAATCATTAAAAAACAAAACAAAGTACAATCAATGAAATCATTCAATAAGGTATTCCCCCTGGGTCTCAACTATCTTTCTCCAATGGGATGATAATTTATTAATACCATTTTCAAAAAAATCTGTGCCCATCTTTGGGATAGGGTATGGCCCAATCAAATACTCGACCTAGAGAAATTCAATGAGGCGATAACCCCGTAAGAAGATCTCAGGGAAAATAACTTGGTGATGAAGTAAAGGGGCAAGGTCTAAGGTATCAGGGGGACGAATAAACATCTTCCTGTCAATTGAGTTAATAGGAGTATTCGAGGATGACATTTGAGTGGTGGGGTGGGACACTGTTCAGAAGGTATGGTGAGTCTATTGAACTTTCCATAAAATTCTATTAAGGATCCATTGAAAATTCTACCCTGCGTAGTTGAATAATATAGGGTTATACGTACCAGAATAGGACTAAAAGAAAAGCTTTGCCAAACATTTAAAGATGAACTGGTTCAAAAATTCAAAAAATTCATGTTTTCTAACGAGATTTAGGGGGGATCAAAACTAAGTTTTCATGAGCTTTCACAAGTCCATTTTTTGAAGAAAACAGTCTTAATGGACCTAGCTTTCATCCTAATTAAACAGTTTTCTGAACACTTAGCATTTCTTCGTCTAGTCACACTTTAAAGACAAGCCATTTATCATTTCTGTTTCGATCAACACATGGATTATTGGACCTTTGTGAGGCCAAAATTTTTTCAAAGAAAGAATTTTTCTGAACCATCTATATACCAGCATGATAGGCCTATATCTTGGCTATAATTCAATGCGGAATATTTCTCCGTGCCTCCCTTCTCTGAGGGTCAGGACCTTTTTGTCTTTGATGAATGGTTTTTTGGAGCCCCTTTTAAGTTTGGTGCATCTTTTGTCTAAATGGAATTACTGAAATCATTTTAACGCCATTAATCAAAGGAATATATCCGTTTCCAATGTTTTATTACAATTTCAATTCTCTTTCACTGCATTTTTTCGGTTTTTGAGTAGGATGTGCACAAGGTGATGCGCATTTTCTTTGTTCTCGTCCATTGTATCGACTGAAATTCCATGTCAAATGGGTCTAAAAAATCTGAAAAAATTACTTACGTATAGCGGACACCCCTAAGTGACTGGTAAAAGCAGAAAATTTACAACAAATTATTTAAAAACTAAAAATATACATAGTACAATAAAACATAACTTAATTATGCAACGACCTAGTATTAAATGACTAAAGGGACAGAACGTCTAAATAGAGACAAAATAAAAAATAAAAACAAATAAAATAATTAAAAAATATTACATAGAAAAATTAAAATTTTATAAGAATTCCCAGAATTATTTTTCGAACGTGATTTCAAATTCCGATGTCCGAACAACATCGCTTCTTGAATTTTGGGCAAATAACTTTGCCTCTACAAATCATGGTTTTAGTAAAAATTAAATAAATTCCAAGCATTAATAAGAATATACCTCAATTTCTGCTTTAAAATTTTGGGGAAAATTCCTGTATGTGGACTGGGCTGAAAAGTCGCAAACCGCTTTTCCATTTTTTAGATTTACATATCAGTAAGTAAGGACCTTATAAATCCACTAATTAACCATGGGTATATATAATGAAAAAGGGAAAACCAAAAAGCCTATATCAAGCCAAAATTGAAAATTCTATTTTATCATTCTAGTTCATTTGCGCTATTTTTTCTCCATCGTTTGAGCTTAATTTTACCATGGAGATTTTTATAAACAAAAGTTTTACTTAAGAGATATTAGTGTATCTTCTTATAAGTTTTTAGGAATTTTAATTTTTTTTTAATATTTTTCCCTTTTACCAATATTCATAATGGAAAATTCATATGCAATTCCCTGACTTTATGCATGTTTAGCAGAATTGCGTAGATACCTTTTTATAGCAGAATATGTACATATAAGTATAATAGGGTTGCCCACGACCGTTTTGACCGGTTTTGGCCAAACTTATTTTTGTAACTCATTCAGCTTAGAAAATAGGGATTTCTATGAAATTCGGCAAAAAATTGTACTCAGTTGGTTCTGTTAGCCTGTCAATTTTCAAAATTTTTCAATCGTCCGGAAATTTTTTACAAAATCCGCCTACTCGAAATTCCGCCTGGCACGCCTGGCAATTGTTTACAAAATCCGCCTACTCGAAATTCCGCCTGGCACCAGGCGGAATTTTCGCCAGGCGGATTTTAGTATAAATTTTTGGACAATGGACAATTTTAATTTTCCGGTTTATTGAACCCGTTGAATACTATTTTTCCCCGAAATTTCATAGAAATCATATTTTCTAACCCGAGTTACAAAAATAAACTTGGCGAAAACCGGTCAATCAGAACCGAAACCGGTCGTGAGCAACCCTAATATATATGATGTAAGAAGTTCAAGATTATTGTTCAATATGGGGGGGGGGCAGGGGCAGGGGCGACATACCTGCTACTGTTTTAATATTGGATGGATGGTGGTGAAAAGTTATTTGGACTCGCGTGATAATCATGAAGTTTGGTGCCAAAATTTATGAATGTGCATTGGTCAAGAGATTAAGATTTTATTTGAAAAAGCCAAAGAATATTATATTCGATATTAGGATGTTAACCGCCAAATGAGGCGTCAAAAAACAGCTAACTTGTAAATTATAAAAATGGCTTAAAACCATTTGAAAGCTAATAAGTATAGAAAGCAAATCACCAAAAAAAGGATTATTTTAGTAGTTTCTTTTAATATTTTTGAAATTTTTTAAGATAAATAATATTTAAAATTTTATAAAATTTTAAATTTTAACTGAAAAATAAAACTAAAAAACCAAAAGATAGGAGATTGGCAAAAAATTTGGCCAGTTTTTAATACCCGTCACCGAATCTTTAAAAGGCTTCTGCTCTGCTATTCGCCAAATCTGCGCCCAACTGTTGGGAGTAGAGAAGCTTTAGTGCCTGAACAATACCAGTTGCCGAATATTCCTGGTCGTGAATTGGGTTGTGGAGCAGAAAGCAAGGACATTAGGGGGGACAAATACCAGCACGGGATATTATTCCAACATGACGGAAAGCGATTCATCATCAAAACAACCTTCGACGCAAATACGTTTGTCTTTTATGTAGAAATCAATTTTCCATAGCAATTCAACTTGCAAATTTTCAGCCATTTCAAGTTTTGCGATTTATGTACTTGGTAGTTTACATAATTCAAGTTTTTACCCAATATAGAATAGATTTCTATATCTCTGGAGAGGAGGGTCTTTGTTCCCAAAAATCCCTTTTTCATGCCATTTTGGGGCAACCAGATGGTGCTGGATCGTTTAAAAAAGTGCCAGAAGAAAGTATTCTCCCAAAAACTTCTTTGGAGAGCTTTCTAGGCCAATCCAGCGATAAAGTTGTGCAGAATTTTATGTTCTATCTTTTTTTCGAAAGTTCATTTTTAAAAAGTTGTTTTTTTTATCGAAATAAAGTCAATCAATATTTGTAATTGAGTAAGAAAACGAGCATTTTTTCATTTTCGTAGACGTCTCAAAAATGCTTATTTGGACTCTCATCCTTATCTTTGGATTTTCGAAAAATTTATTGAAAAATTATAAATTTCCTTAAGAAAAAAGCTACCCTTAATATTCTGAAATTTTCTGTAAGCAAAATGATCAATTTTCTTAAGAAAATTTTAATATCACACAATTTTCTCCACAGCGCTCTTGCCGGGCTGCTGTTTTTTTGTTAATCGGTTTTTACCCCCTTTGAAAATGTTTATTTTGCTACTTAAAAACTTCGATTTTGACCTTGATGTCCTTATTTAGGTGGAATTGAGAGCCCTAGAATTAGGGACGTACCCAGCAGGATTCGGGATGGGGGAGTAGCACAAATTTTTATCCGATTTTAACCTCTGGTATTACCGACAGGGGGTTTGGAGAAAATTTTAAAAATTTAGGCCCTTTTCTTAAGGAATTTGGTCACTTTTTTGCTTAAGGCAAGTTTTTTGGAGAAATTTCACAGTTCGGGGGGGGGGGTACCAATAGTCCTGATAGGTGTGCCCGATAAATTTTCAATTTTTTAATTCTTAAAAGTCTAATTTATCAAATAACACTTTCACCGGGCATTTGTTATTCAATAAAATAAATAAATAATTATTGCACATAATATATGTGTTGGGCATGGAGAAAATTTTGGCATTTCTTGAGAAATTTTGATCATTTTTAGTCAAAAGAGTGGTTGTTTTTTATAAATTGAACAAAATCGATTCTTTAGATTTTTCAGTGAAAAAAATTCGGTTGATTCTTTTGATTTTTCACATTGTTCGATTGGTTTTTTCGAGTAAAAAATCGAAAAATTGAAAAATTTGGAAAAGCTCGGTCGATTTCTTCGATTAAAATAATAAAAATCGAATATCGAAAAAATCCATCGAAGTCTCTATCGGTCTCTAACTTTTTATAATCTGATACTGGATAAGCTCTTGATTCTGGTCAAAGATACATTTCTTTTCATTAGGTATGTCTCTTTTAAAACGCAAACTATAGAAATGAATTAGTCAAAAAATAAAGCAAAAATAGCTATTTATTTCACATTATTTATTTAACAGTAAAATTTTTAGGTCGAAATTTCAAATTTTCAAATAATTATTTTTAGAATTTTAAATTTAAAAATATTTTTTAATGTTATTGATTTCCCCATTGAACAACCTGGTTATACTGCTATATCCATTTTTCTCTTAACTTATTTTAAGTTATTTTGTGCCAGCCGACAATACAAATGAAGAAAAATGTTTTATAATGGAACTGGGCAGTGAAGGTGGAATCGTAACCAAAATTACTGGGGCTGATGGAAAGTCCATTATTGACTGTGGGAAATCACCAGACTCAAATCTAACACGTCATTTTGACAATCGAAAGAATGCGATTGGGAAAAAATTGTGGCAACTTTTTATGGATTTGGCACCAGTGTTTGCTACATCGACCTATATCGGTGTCCGAGGTGGAGGTCCAACGTGCAAATTATATATTCGGATGGTAATTTATAAAGGCATTTGCGTTATAATTGGAATGCCGGAAATTCGACACTAAGGATTTTCGGAAAATTCGACACCAAAGTAAAAATGGGAAAATTCGTGAAAATGAATTTGGGTGTGATAGCTGATGGTGAAGTTCTCATCTCTGTTTGAGTTTGACTAATTTCGACTAGGTACCATTTTCGATGCCCAACCTACATTTCATATAAAATTATTTCATATAATTTTTATTTCCTATAATTTTTATTTAATATAAATTCATTTCATATAAAAGAAGAAAAATGTTCATTTCACATAAAATTAGGAAAAAATAAAAGGCAGGACTGTTCAATGGGTGAGTGCTGTATGATTTTTGATTTTTAAATGCAAAATTTTTTATTGTTGGTCTCGCCTTCGACGAGCCCAGCATTAACATATTTTGCATTTAAAAATCCAAAAATCTATTTGAACATGGCTTTTGGCCTAAGCCCCCCACGGCTGCCGTAGATAGCCGGGTAACGATAGAAAATTCGAGTTACGTTAGAAATTTCATGTGAAATGAACATTTTTCTTCTTTTATGTGAAATGAATTTATATGAAATAAAAATTATAGGAAATAAATTTATATGAAATGAAGGGGCTCCTTTTCGATCCTATGCTTTGCTGATTACCACGAATTCAACTGTAGGGTATTAATTCTGGAAAATAAACTGAACTTAAACTTTTTTGCCGGTGCTGGGGCGTTAAAAAAACCGCCTGTAATTAGTATTTATAATAATTTTTGTATTTTCTATTTTTCCATTTTTCTGGTGTCGAATTTTCCGTCCACCTTATAATTGTTTGACATGTTAAAGGAAGGCGGAAGTTTTGCCAATTGCAAAACCGAACTAATACCAGCAATCGCTTGCGTAAATGTTAATGCGAAGAATTTGGGTTGTACTCCCACAATGGAGATAACTAAACAAGAAACAAAAACGATAGAGGAAACACACAATGCAGGAGAGACAACCACGATATCTCGACTGCGAGGCACAAGAAACAGTTTTGAAGGGAACCATGTTAATGGGTTTACAAAAATTGATAGTCACAAGTTTGGGGGTACCATTGGCCTCCCAACAGGATCAGTATCTTTATTTGGATTAGTAACAGCATCAGGGCCGAAGTTTGAGTTCCGATATGATTACACAAAAGAAACGCAGCAAAACTATCAGTATTCGGCAACAACTGTGGAGGAAGTAAGTCAACAAATTGGCGATAAGGATTGTAGACGGACCATTTCCATAAAAGTTTCAATAAGATTATATTTAGTAAATGGTGAAAAGCTGCAGAAAAATAAAAATTTATTCCCGCTTTTGACCAATAGTTTTTATGTTAACGTCAGAAATATGCCGAAATTCCAAAATCGGCGGAACATTCGAGATTGTTTTTGATCAATTTTGAATTTCGACTTCCGATTTCGAAAAAATTTTCTTTCGGAACATCACTAGCGTGACAAAATATCTATTATATTATGGTCCATAATAATCATAACTAGGGCTCGGACTTTTAGGGAATTTCCCTAAGCCAAAATAGGTAGAAAATAGGGAGAAAAGTAGCGAAATAGGCAAAAATAGGCAATTTTTTTTTTCAAAATATGATATAAAAATGCAAAAATTTCGTCTAAAAAGCATATTTAGCCTTTTTAAAACCAATTTAACTATATCTCGAGATGTATTTAATATAAAAATTGAAGATTTATAAAAAATATAAAAAATTTTATCGAAATTTTTT
Source organism: Rotylenchulus reniformis (assembly GCA_001026735.1). Taxonomy (NCBI): domain Eukaryota; kingdom Metazoa; phylum Nematoda; class Chromadorea; order Rhabditida; family Hoplolaimidae; genus Rotylenchulus; species Rotylenchulus reniformis. The sequence goes on along the minus strand of LDKF01002639.1, from coordinate 9,792 downwards.
CAAAAAAATTTGTGAAAAATTTTAAATAATTTTTACAAAAAAAACTAAAAAATATCCTAAAATTTTGCAAAAAAAAACAAAAAATTTTCCAAAAATTTTTCGAAAATAAAAAATTTTCCAAAAAATCTAAAATTTTCGATTTTTATTGCATTTTTGTGAAGAATTTCTTTAAAAATGGGCAAAATAGGGAGAAAATAGGGAGAAAAGTCTCGAAATAGGAAAAATCCAGCCGCGCTTATAGAAATAGGGAAAATAGGGAAAAGTTCCTCAAAATACGTTTAAATATGTCTAAAAACGCGTTTTTGAGCGTTTCCCTACGTTTCCATGTCTTTAAAAAAATAGGGAATTCCCTAAAAGTCCGAGCCCTAATCATAACCAAAACATATATGAAATCGATGAAAGTTTTGAAAAATTCATGAAATTCTACCATTTACTTACATTGTCTGATAAAATTTTTTATTTTATTTTTGGTGACATACAGCATTCTATTTTAGCTAATTACCGTATTCTCCCTAATATAAGGCCTAGGCCTTATATTTTTCGATCACCTTGGAAGGGGTGCCTTATATTAGAGAGGGACCTTATATTTTTCAAAGATGTATTTTCGAAAAATTAATTCATTATTCAATTGATTTTGATTCAAGAAATTGATTTTTTCCCGAGAAATTTAAGAATTTTCACTGAAGAAAATTTTTTTAGGTTACAATCAGTGTTGTCCTGATCCCTTATCTGGTCTAAAAATGCAAATTTTAACACCATTTTTCTGAAAAATTGAAAATTACTTAAGCGACTCACAAAAAATGCATGATTTTTTTGAATTATTTATTATTTTTCAGCCATTTTATTTGGAAATTGCCTCATTTTTTCAAAAGGGAAGATTCAGTTGGATCATTTTTTGGTGATCCGTAATGATCTGATCTGATCCAGATCATCATCCAGCGTAATCTAATCTGATTCAGCTCATTTTTGATGATCCGCCCACTGGATCAGATCAGATCATCTCCGAAAAAGTTGGATAAGGGACAACACTGGTTGAAATATCGTTCTTCAATTTAATTTCAAATGTTATTTTCAAATTTAATTCGTCTGGGTTAATATATGGTCACTCTCATAACTAGGGCCTTATAATAGAGAGTGGCCTTATAATAGAAAGAGGCCTTATATTAGAGAGAATACGGTAATTGTCTGTCATTTATTTTTAAAAATATTTTGAAATTCCAGGAGCAATTTCAACACACGGAAGGTAACGAACGTTCGAGCTTTTATCAAAGAGCGACAAGTAAAAGTTGGACAACTATTTGGTCAACGGGAGTTACTTTGCCTTATCGTGAAATACCACGTATGTTTTCTAGGAGCTTTGTCTAGATGTTACTCCCGATTAAAAATAAGATAAAGGACGACTGCCAATTCGGCATATATACATTAGTTGGAAAGGGGGCTTGACGATTTTTCACCCGGCTCATTTTCTTTTAACCGTCCAAAACTGACCGAAAAGAAAAAACGGATTTTTAAAAATAAATTTTATAATTATAAAAAATCAATAAGCATAATGTTACATGTAGTTCGAATCCCCGGCTCAATTGCACTTTAGCCGTCCTTAAAACTTTTAACCGTCCTTAAAAATGTAGTCTGGCCGAAAACTTTTTTGTTAGACTTGTTAGACCAAAAGTATAAAAGACAACATTGTTCAGAATTTCATGCTGATTCTAATGGTTAAAAATATTTCTGAAATTCTAACAAAAATGTCGAAATTTCGAATTTTTGATAATTTTGACTTTTTTCGACATTTTTGTTAGAATTTCAGAAATATTTTATACCATTAAAATCAGCATGAAATTCTGAACAATGTCATCTTTTATACTTTTGGTCTAACTAGTCTAATAAAAAAGTTTTCGGCCAGACTACATTTTAAGGACGGTTAAAAGTTTTAAGGACGGCTAAAGTGCAATTGAGCCGAATCACCATCTTTTAGGGGATGAATTTTTTGGCCTTTCTGGCAACTTTTTCCAAAAAATCAAAATTTTATGTGTTAAAAATCAAAAAAAAATTTTTTTATTTTCTAAGCCTTACTTTATTTTTAAAAATGATTATTTTGTTTGAGTCCAAATTGAATGGAAATTTAAGAAAAATTACCTTAGGAGATGCCGGCGGAGCCGCCAGAGATCTTCTTTTTAAAAAATTGATTAATTTGCGTCCCTTTCTGGAACTTCTGCTTGAAAATTCAAGAATTTATTATCTAAAGAAAATTTATATTTTTTCTGATAATTTTAGTGATTTAAAATTTTTTTAAGAATATGGAATCAGTTCACTAGTATCCAAAAAAAGAAAAAGCAGAAGTAGATTTTTAAGGCCCCTTTCTTTTATTATGTTGTGGGTTCTAAAAAGTTTTTGGGTGAAGGGAAGCTTTTGGGTTCAAGTTCTATTTAGTTGTAACTAGGGTTACCGCGGGGTCCCCGCTCCCCGCCGCAAGGGTTGCCAGTCCCCGTCCCCGCGGGTCTCGTCCCCGCGGGGACACGGGGACGAAATGCACCCCTAAGAATGGGGAAATAGGCCAAAATTGATCATCATTTTTAGGAGATTGTGGGGAAAATGACTGAAAAAAATAAATTTTCTATACAAATTTTTCATAAGAAATGTTTGAAAAAATTGAAAATTTTTCTCCGGCGGCCCCTATCGGGGCTGCCGAAATAGTGTAGTACTCAGGAACTCGAAAAAATTTATATTCCCACAATCGAGTTTTGGCCCTCATATTTAAGTTCTCATTGTTATAGGATTGTTAGAGTTCCATTCCCCCAACTCCCCAAAAATGAAATTTTTAGAGAGTCGGAGGAGGAAAAGAAGAAAAAATCGAAAATTTTACTTAAGAAATTGACCTAAAATCTCAAATAATTTCTCCCGGCAGTCCCTATCGGGACCGCCGGGCCCCCAAAATGGATAAGTTTAAATTTAATTTATCCAAAAATGGATAAATTTAATTTTTTGCTTAATTTTTAGATAAAAACGAAAAATATACCCTTAAGAACTCCCTAAAAATGAACCTTTCAAATTTCCCTTAGCACGCGTACCCCTCTAAGCCGAAATACTAGATCCGTCCCTGCCCTATATGTTAGCTTAAATTAGAATTTTTTCATTTTCAAAAATTTTCTCCTTGAGATTTTTGAAAAAAACTAAAATTATTATAGGCCTACGATTTTTGAAAAAAATTTCTAAAATTTTTGATTTTGAAAATTTTTAAATTTTTTATAGACCAAAGAAAAATTTTTTCATAGTTGTCGGATTTCTAGAAAAATTTCAAAAGGTCTTAAAAATAATTTTAAAAAAGTTTTTAATTGATTTAAAATGATTTTTCATTGATGGAAAGAAATTTTCGAAATTTTTTTTTCAATAATTAAAAGACTTAGAAAAAATTCTTGTCCCCGCGGGGACCCCGCGGGGACCCCGCGAAAATCTGTCCCCGTCCCCGTTCCCGCGAGGGTCGACAGTCCCCGTCCCCGCGGTGACCCGTCCCCGCGGGGATTCCTGCAACCCTAGTTGTAACTAATTAAGAATATATGAGATAGTGAGGAATTGAACCTGCAAAAGAGAAAAAAAACAAAGAAAGGTTTCCTCCGGTCCCGTAGAAGGGATTTTCAAAATTTCAAAGTTACTTTACTGTTATAAAAACGGAGGAGGACGGCAAATCAAATTTCAAATTAAGGCTAAATTATATAATGAATAAAATGGAAGGAAGGTTCACTAGGTGAGTGCTCTATGTTTTTTTTTGTTTTAAAATGCGAATTTTTTTTTGTTGGTCTCGCCTAAACCAAAAAAGGAAAAAGAGAGGCTTAATATTCCATACATTTGCTTTTTATAAGCTTAGGTAGTCTACGGACTAAAAAGCTTTCGTTTTGCTGGGATTCTGAAGGTTAGTGAGTTTGAGACTGATGCAGTTTTAGCCGGAGATTACCTTAAAAGACCGAAACTTCAAAAATAACATGCTAGCGAAACATCGGATAATTTTTTGTTGAGAAATAACCCAAGAAAATCCTTAGGTTTGCAAAGTCCAAAATTTATTGGAATCTTCTTTCAAATTCGTGCTAGTAAAAATTCATTATATTTTGCGGTTTAGGTATTTCCATATGATATTTCGTAGTGTCTATAGTCGCACATTCTTTGCATTTTTTTGCTTCTCATGCCAGCAGTGCAAATTATTGTTTGAATGTTACGTATAAGTCACGTCAAAAAATAGTTGAAAAATGCTTAAATACTGACCAAAATTGCGGAATTGCCGATTAGTAAGATTATAATTATACAGTAATTTTCCTGCTACATGTTCCTTGTTAGTACAGACGAGTGGATATAAGAATTTTCAACTATATGCTTTCGTTATCTTTTTTTTGGATGATTTGGAACTCACTTTTGACAAGCCGAATATTAAGAAATTAGCTATCAAAAAAGCAATATCGTTCAGCCCACACCTAATGAACGGGCTTAATACATGCATATGTATATAGATTTCTTGATTTTATATCTAATACTCCCATTTATCTATTTAGATAGATTCAATGTTTAGGCAAATTCTTTTTTCAGCTTGTCACCAACTCGTAGTGCAACAAAAAATTTGGTATTGTGGCACCGAGAGAAATTATCCAATAACTCTTATAGCAACGGCTGAACCTGTATCCGAAGATTATGGAAATTGTACAACAGTTGGGGATATTGGAAAACCCAACATTACATACCCAAAAGGTAAGTAAAAAAGGGCTTATTGTTAATACTAATATGACGTTTTTAGCGCAACCCAATCAACCGGTGGAAGGTGAAGGGGGATGAATTTTGCAAAATTGGTGATAATGCTCATTCGAGCAGTGGATGCTGGGTCTTAATAAAATTGGCCTTTAACTCTAATTTCGGTGATATTTTTACAAAGTACAAAATTAAACGAAATTTATGTTATTCAATGAATAAAATTTTTTAATCTTTATAAAAAATGTCAATTCCAAAATTTCGAGAATTTATTCGAAATTTCGGGAAAAAATTAGCATCAGTTCATTAAAAATTTGTATGCTTTTTATAATTTTAGTCTAGCTTGTTAAAAAATTCCAGCGCGACTATTAGTTAATATTTAATGAAGGCTTTTTAATGCGCTTCATTGGTTACCTTTTTAAGAATTTATCCGCATTCAAAATGCTAATTTTTTACTGGGATGTCATAAATATTTAAATTTAAAAAAATTACTTTAACCATAAAATATAAATTATGCAGATAAAACTTGATGAAAAATAATAAAGAAAATGTGACTTTAATTCGGCGTCTCATAACCCAAGAAACCTAATCTAAAACCGTTAAATTAATCGAAGATATATCATTAAGGCCAAGATTTCTTTGACATGTTTTTAAGATATTTTTGAATTTTTTAAGACATTTTATAAAAGCTAAAAACCTATTTGGGACTTTTTTTCGTACCAAAATTTTTTTCTGAAAATGGAATAAAAAAAGTGAAAAGTACCTGTTTTCGGGGAACTATTCCAATTTTGGAGTAAAAAACTAAAATAGTTACTTATTTTTGAATTTTTTAGCACCTATAATCTGGGCACTTTATATCATATTTTTCAGTGCTAGGACTTAAAAAGTCGCCAATTGCAGTAGTCTGGCCGAAAACTTTTTTTCAAGATTGTCAGACTGAAAATATAAAAAAAAATGCAAATTTTATGATCAATTTCTTCTAGTAATTTATCTTCCTTGAAATTCGAATAAAAAGTGTGATTTTTTTCGAAAATATCGAAAAATAGAGTTTTTCGCAAAAATCAACTTTTTGTTCGAATAACGAAAAATAAAAAATTGAGATAGAGCATAAATAGAGCATAAAATGCTGCACACAATGGCTTTTTATATTTTCGACCTGACATTTAAAAAAAAGTTTTCGACCAGACTAAAGCATTTGAGGTTTTTTTCAACGCACCATGTTGCGGTTTTTTAACGGCCTAGCAACATATTTTTCATTTTTCCCTAGCATATTTTGAGGGCAGAAATCATCAGTAATATCATATAACATTTATGAAAGTAGAAAACCGATGTCATTGCAGTCAGCAAAAAAGTATTCCAATTAAAACATGAATTCTAATTACATATCCATAATTAATCTAAAAGGTGCTAAATCGTTTATCAAAAAATGCAAATGTGCTCTTTTGTTCAAAAGTGACAATGTGATAACTGAATGCCTCAATGACGGAAAGACTAAAAACATAAATTATTTTTGGTATATTTTTATGTATTTATTTTTAAAATAAAATTAGTTTCTCCCCACACCGAATTAACTAGGCATAAATAAAGTTTTTCTTCAAAGTTTGTGTACAATGTACCGTATTTCCTCTAAAATAAGCCCGTGCTCTAAAATAGGGTGCAGCGGGATCGGGATCCCGGCCGATTTTCGGGATCGGGATTTGCCAGAGTCGATCCCGATCCCGATCCCGGATCCCGAATATCCCGAAAGTCAATCCCGATCCCGGATCCCGAAATCCCGAATTTTTTTCGGGATCGGGATTATCCCGAAATCCCGAATTTTTTTCGGGATTTTTGACAAAAAACTAAAAAAAAGCCAAAAAATTTAAATTAATTGATCAAAATCAATAAACATCTCCAAAAAAATTGAAAATGTACTCAACCACTCTCATCAATTACATCAAACATTA
>LDKF01002638.1:1890-14313 GCA_001026735.1 Rotylenchulus reniformis | reverse complement strand
CCCCCCCCCATGGCAAAATCCTGGATACGCCACTGGTGAGACCCCCTCCCCCGAGGGTAGGGATGATCCCCCCAAGCCCAAATCCTGGATACCTCCCTGAAAATACCTAAAATTACAATTTTGGAGGGAAAGAAAATTTTTTCACAGAGACGGGTGAACTGTTTGAAAATGATGATGAGGACGAGGAAAGAAGCATTGGAGAAGGAGGAGAGGCCGATGAAGGCTCGATGCCATCGCCCTTGCCAATGGCTGATCAGGAGGAGGAAGAGGCGGACAGTGCCGGCGGGGATGAGGATTCCCGTTCCCAGTCGCCGGAGGCGCAACAGCAGCAATATTCTGCTGATGAGGGCAACATGGTCGAGCTGGAAAACCATGACGAGTTGTTGCTGAACTATGAGGACGACGATGACGAGGAGGCCGAGCAAGAGCAGGGACAGCAACAAGAGTCGCCGGACGATGGAGGAGGAGGGGCGGAAGCGGAACAGGTTTATTTGGGCAAATGAACTTATGGATTTTTTTCTGGTTGGTGGTTGGGTTTTTTAATGCTAACAATAAGGCCTGTGGAAATCTTTGGCCTGCAAAATTTCTATGAATCCGGCGCACATGATGAATTGGGCATCGAAATTCGATTTTGTAGGAATTTTCACAATTAATCATAGATCACGGATTCGGAGGATGGCGAAGCGGGTGAAGCTGACACCGCAGCAGCTGAAATGTCATCGGCGGACGAGGGCGATTGGGCTGCCGCGAGTGAGGAGCGGAGACAGGCGGAGTCGCCGGAAGAATTGCAATTGCCGCAAGAGGAGGAGGGAAATGGCAGGGGCGTACAAAGATTGGAAGAGATGCGGGGGGAGGCGATCAGTAGCGGAGAGGAGGATGGAGATGAAGAGGAGGAGGAGGGTGAACTGAGGGAGGAGGAAGAGGATGAAGGCGAGAATCCGGAGGATGATGAAGTTGTTGATGAACGCGGAAAGGATGAAGAAAAGGAGCAGGAGGATGACGATTTGGAGGATGGCGAGTTGCGCTCGGACGAGGACAGCGACGACGGGATCCCGGAAATCCGGGTATGACAATTTTAATTGATCAAAAAATCATATTTTCCCCCGTTTTCAAATAAAATAAATGGTTTCGCTGGGGTGTTGGTTGGGCTTGAAAATTTAAAGAATAAATTTCTGCGTATATGAATCTGGATTAGAACTGCTGGAAAACCCTGGAGAAAATCGTGTTCCAACGAGCCCTATCAAAATTTGGAGGGTGTTGATGGTCGGTGGTAAATGTTCACTATAGATGTCAGGGACTAACTAGGATGGATTTCGATTCCCTTCGCGGGAAATTAATTTGTTTTTAGTGCTTTTTAAGGTTTCCATGGCATTGGAGGCGAAAAAAATTATGCCTAAAATCGATTTCTTTACAAAAAAACACAATAGGGGCTTTGAGGCAACAAATTATAAAAGAAAATTTCTTTAAAAAAATCTGAACTCATTTTTCAGGGTGGCATATCACCGCCTGGACTGCCATCCGGTGGATCAGCAGCGATTGGTGTTCCCATTTCTGTCCAATCGCATCCGCCTCCACCGCCTCCGCAGCAATGGAATATTCCGCCACCGGCCATTCCGCCGCCTCCATCCGCAGCAGCGGCGCTAGACCAACGCGAAACGTGCCGCTACTTCCAGAAGGGCTTTTGCCTGAACGGCGACGGATGCCGCTTCAAACACACGCGGGACCCGGTATGGGGACCGGGACAAAATGGTCCCGGGGTCATAATGGTCCCACGGTTATAACTTTTTTCAGAAGCAACAATGAGACGCGGTTTTGCTATCATTAGATAGCCCTGGATGTTAGCTACAAAACAAGCCAAAGCCCGTTCGAATTGGCCCATTAGAAAAAAAGTTATGGCCAAAATACTCCCAATTTTTCGGGCCTGGTCGATTTTCAAATTGTTCTGGCCATAACTTTTTTTTCTAATTGGCCAATTCGAATGGGCTTTGGCTTGTTTTGTAGCTAACATCTAGGGCTATCTAATGATATCAAAACCACTTTTCAATGTTGCTTCTGAAAAAAGTTATAACCATTTCTTTGACGCTGGGACCATTTTGGCCGGGACCATTTCGACCCCGACTCCCGGTATGGGTTTCAGGAGAAAAAATCCTAAACTTTTATTTTTCATCGGGTTTAGAATTCTCGCTCCATGCCGATGTTGGATTCCGGAAGCAGAAAATTGCCGGCAACCATGCTCTACAACCGCCAATTCATCATTCCTCCCCCAACCGGGCCACCGGTATTATGCATCCAACTTTCACTCAAAAATTAAAATAAAAAAATCCAATTTTTAAAAATTTTTTCCTGCCAATACAATTGAAGCTTTCCTCATCTAACTAAGCAAAAAAGACCAATTTTCTTAAGAAAATAGTTTGACTCCTGCAACCATCGACAGTTTTAATGAGGTGGAATCCTTCAAAAAAACATCTTCTATGGCCAACAGAAAAATATCGTTTTTTTAAGAAAACGGAATATAAGTTGAGTATTTTTAGCTAAATGACGCGAATAAATGCGGGACTTGGGCTTTTACGGAGAATGTGTGACCAAAAAATATTTTTTTTTACTTCTCAACTGTATATTTTACCTTTAAACGCTATTTTTTAAATATATTTCGGCGGTCGCAACGTCACGGAAACGTCGGGGAAATTTTTTATAAATTGATACCAAAAAAGTCTTTTTTTTCCCCTTTCTTACTAAGAAGGAAAGCGGGCCACTCATGCTCTGCGTTGTGAATTACCAGTAGTTTTTTGCGTAAATTCCAAAAAAAAATTTTTTCAATTTTATGGAATTTGAACTCTTTAATATTTCCTTTTTTCTACATTTTTCAACTCATCAGATCCCGTTGCTGTCCACCGAGTTCACGCCTCCACCCTCATTCACTTCACATCGCTTCTCCCTGTTCCCCATCTCTTCATCGTCCGCACCACCAACTTCCGCCTCCGCCGTTCCTGCTGTACGTCCCCCGGCTCCGGCGCCAAGTGCCGAGAGTGCGGCCTGGGAGCGCGGACTCCGGCAAGCGCGCGAGTTGGTCCGCCGGAAGAGGGGAGAAGGAGGCGGAGAGGAAGAGGAGGAGGGAAAGACGAACGGCGGTGACAATGAGGGGGCACAAGGAGAGGATGAGGAAGGGAGGATGGAAGCGGTGAGCCCATCCCCGGAAGACAATGAGCAGGATGAAGTGGAAGCGGCAGCAGGAGTTGGGCGTAGAAGGTGGGTGCTGGGTGCAACTTGATTTTATTTAAAAAAATATATTATAAGTGAGTTTTACGGTGTATTTCAGTGGTTTTTGGGGAGGGGCGATAGGAGAGAAGGTACGAACTTCCAAGAACAAATTATATTTTTAAAAATCGCAAATAAGATGGCAAATTTACCCAATTTTCTTTCAAATTCTCATAATTTACTCTCGGCACTAGGGAATTTTTTTTCTTTATAATATCTTAAAGAAAAGGAAAGGGCCTAAAGTTTCTGATTTTCTCTACCAGCACACCTAAAAAAATTCATAAATTCATTTAAATTCCTGGATATGGATGCCGTCGTCCTAGAGATGTCCCTAGTGTATATTTAATGTTTTAGAATTCTCGATTTTGTTTTTCGAAATTTGACAATTTTTGAGCATTATTTTTTTTTTTTGATTTGCTCATTTTCGGATGTTTAGCCCGCTTTTCTGATCTTACATCTCGTTATAATAACTCAAAAATTCCATCCTTTTCAGCCTCATCCAACCGCCCCAGTTGTCCCCATTGATGTCCCGGCGACCGATCGCCTCCCGAGTTGTGGTGGAGGCCTCCTACACTGTCGGCATTTCCAACAGCTTGATTCGTCAGACCATCAGCGACGATGCCGACGATTCGTCTCCGATGAGCGCGGAACAAGCTCCAAAGGTGGCCAGCCGAGTGGTCAGACAACCGCCGCAAAAGGTGTCAATTTTGGGCATTTTATGGGTTGATTTTTGAGAAAAAAATGTCACTCTTGAACAGCCAACTACGCTTGGTATCCCATCGTTGATTGACGCTATCCGGGAAAAGCCCATTCTGGAGCCTCCACAACCACCGCCATCACAATTTGGGAGCAATAGCGGCAGAAGACTGCCGCAAAGGAGTGGAGATAACGGACGAACAGGTTGTTTTTATGTGCACAAAATTCGTTAAAATACGCTTATTGTTAGGAAATGTTAAAAAATGACACGTGACCTAAAAATTGTTCCGAGTCATTTGTCATTTTATTCCATTTGTGAAGGCCACATAATTACAATGGTGGCATTAATACACAATTATGGGAAACAATATGAAGTCAATAGAATCGAAACAACGGTTTTCACCCCTGCATTTTCACCCCCGCGTTTTCACCCCAGCAATTTCACCCCCACGGTTTTCACCCCCGACGGATTTCACCCCCGGCTATTTTCACCCCCGCGNCTTTTGTCGTTTTTTTGTGAAAGCCAATAAAAATCCAATTCTCGCTCATCTGTAAATTTTTATTTTTGCTGACAGTGAGATTGGCTACACTTAAGCCATTATCCAAAAAACTTTCTATTTTCAAATAGAGTCAATAATAAAATACCGAATAGAAACATCAAAAATTTTGATTCAAATAATTAGAGAAATAATTGTATTGAGGTTATTTTTATTAAAATATAGAATATTTGCAATTTTTTATTTGAAAATGCACCAAGGTCTTTTGGCCAAACTTAAAAAATTTATCTAGACGAAATATTGATTGGAATGGAACAAAAGATGCATATTAGTGGAAACTTCCACCGCAAGATTATTGTTGAGGAGTGGTTGATATAAAGAATTTAATAAAATCTATCTTTTTTGCGCAAAAACCTGAAACTTTTGCGGGGGTGAAATCAGTCGGGGGTGAAAACCGCGGGGGTGAAAATAGCTGGGGGTGAAATCCGTCGGGGGTGAAAACCGTGGGGGTGAAATTGCGGGGGTGAAAACGCGGGGGTGAAAACCGGTGCACTCCAATAGAATTATGCAAACATTATGGTCAATTAAGCAGTCAAAATTCACAATATGATTTGAGCAAATAAATAAATAAATATTATATTGTTATTGTTAGGAAATGCTAAAAAATGACATGTGACCTAAAAATTGTTCCGAGTTTAAATTATTTTTAAGCCCAACCCTTAATATTCAAAAAACAAAGAAAATCCATTTTTTGTTGATTTGAATTCAATTTTGGAGGGAATTAAATTTTTGCAAACCATCATATTTCTGACTGACTAATAAATTTCACAACTTTGGGATTTTTGCTGCCTTGAAATGGCCTTAAAAATTAAATTTTTCGCAGAAAATGCGAAATATTTTGCATTATTTTTCCCGTCAACATTTATTTTCCACCAAATAAAATTTAGATCAACGACGTGTGCTGTACACCAATGCCTACTCAGACCCATGGGCACGCAACAACGGCAGCACAACTGATCGGGATCATCAGCGACGTGATCATCGTGATCGGGACAGCGGCGGCAGAAGAGACAGATTGCCGCAGCGTCGCTCGGTGTCCTCCTCATCGTCCGCCGCCGGGGACGGTGGTGGATCACCCTCCAGAGATCGTCGGCAACATCGTGTCCTCCGACAAAGGGAGGTGAAAAATGATCGATTGGCTTTCATATGAGCCCGATCCCCGATCATTTCAGGAAAGACAAATTTTTCAGGGGGTTACTCGATAAGGGACGCCGGAGAAATTTTTTCGGATTTTACGCACTTTTCTTAAGAAATTTTCCATTTTTGCTTCCTTTTTTTCCCCATACCCCTAAAAAATTATAATTATTCGATTTTGAGGAGAAAGGCAAGAGGCATACATGCCCAAGAGGTCGGACTTTGGGCATTATGAAGTAGGAGGAGGGATCAAGCGCCAAATTTTTTACGATACAACCAAAATTGATGGTGGTTGGTGGTTGGAAAAATCGCCGAAATCTCTTTAAAAAATAGGAGGCAATATAAAATCGGCGTAAAAATCCTGTAGAAATCAAATTTTATTTTCGGCGCTATGATTTTATGACGCGTAAACATCCCATGTTAAATTATTTTTGTTTGTTTCTTTTTCCTCAATTTATTCACTTTCTATGTGCTATTTTGCAAGAAGGAATTCGCTTCAAAACATCGTAGAAAAGTCCATTTCTATCGAGAGACTATTTTAATTAGGCCTGGTTTTTTTAGTAGGTAGTCATTCATAGGGTTTATTTAATAAAAAAAACTACAGCATAATCGCGAGCGAGAACATCATCACCATCGGCACCATCGCTCGCGCTCTCATCACCGTTCCACCAGAGAGGAAAAAAGGGATGACGATCGGCGCAGACGAAGAGGAGAGGAGGAAGGAAGAAGGGCCGTAGCTAATAGAAGGGAAGGCAAAAGAACGTCGGAAAATGAGGATGATCATGATCATCATCATCGTACTCAGGCAGGAAGGCGAAGAGGTGCAAGTGATCAACAGGGCCGAGCAGGTCAGGAAAATCAACAGTGGCCTAAACCATGGATTCGAACCCGTTTCGGGTTCGATTTTCCCTGAATCCGGTATTCAAAAAGTCAACGAGCCAAGACTTAATTTTTTTGATCATGGTGCGGTTTAGCAACTTAAAAATTTTTCGCGAAAAGGTTTTGCGCTTTATTCTGGTTCGATATTTCTTGAAAAATTTCTATACCGAAATTCGGAAAGTAACAAAAAATTTTCTTGAAAATATGGTATGCGAGAATGATGCAAAATGCAATATGCATCATCTCAGAAAACAATTTCAAAATGACCCCTTCAAAAAATCCCGAATGAGAAGCAAAAAAAGAAACATACATAAATCTTAAGGAATTTTCTATTAAATAAATTATACACTGCATTTTTACCGGTTTTTTCTTTTGAGACTTGATTTTTCCTGATGAATAGTTTGATCTTAATTCGAGAAATTTGAAAATTCCTATCTATAACTTTAAAATTTTTCGCTTCTCAGATGACTCTTCCTCCTCTTCCAACCGAGAACGCGTTCGGAAGCGGCAGCAGTACAACAACAGTAGCCGGGATGAGGAAAATGCCGGAAGAGGATCCACCAGATCGCCATCAAAAAAAATGCTTCGTCGCGGTTCATCTACACCTCCGCCTCCCCCGCCTCCTCCGGAAGATGAGCATCCGCCGCCGCACTCCATCGCCAGTTCCAGTTTGGGCGCTTTGCTGAATCCGCAAGTGCGACGACCAACCGGGCCCCGAACACCGCCCGAGTCGCCGCGTCGGAAGAAGCGCGGTGCCAGCAGCGACTCGTCGTCCTCCTCTTCCGCCGCCGCTTCGTCCATTTCCTCGGACGGTGATGAGCATCCGCCGGTGAAGAAGTCGACCGCCGCGGTGACAGAAAGGTGGGTTTAATAAGTTGTTCAACAAATTTTAAAAAATAGTGTATTATTATTATTTTTTTAATATATAAACAGATATCTTCTATTCCAGAAATCAGGCATGTGTAGATGCCGTCAAAAAAAATTTTTTTTGCTATTATCTAAAAAACTTGAACACTTTTTGGGGTGCACCGGTTTTCACCGCCGCGGTTTTCACCGCCCCGCGAGAAAGATGATCATAACTTCTTTCAGATAAAACAGAGAAATGAGTGGTGTCAAAAGATAACCCTAAATGTCTGCTATAAACATGCAGAAAGAATTATTCGGTTTGGCCAAACAGAAAAAAAAGTTATGGCCAGACCATTGGCCAAAACCACGATTTTATTGCTTAACTTAGCCACAACATTTTTTCTACTTGGCCAAATCGGTTAGTTGTTATTGCAAATTTATAGCAGACATTTAGGGTTATATTTTGACACCAAACTCATTTCTCTATGTTTTACCTAAAAAAAGTTATGATCATTTTTCTAGCGCGGCGGTGAAAACAGCGGCGGTGAAAACCGTTGTTCCGCACTTTTTGTTGGAGAATGGAGAACAACTTTTGGTGAAAACGAATTTCTCCATATTAAGGTGGTAAAAAAATTGTTCGCAGTCCCGATAGGGGCTGCCGTGATTTTTTGAACGGTTTTTATTTATTTTTAATTACTGAAGAGGGTATCAGTGGCCCGGGAGAAGATTTTTGTCAATTCATTGTGAAAAATACCCCTCCTTAGAGATCCTCTGAAAAAAAATTTTTTGCGCTTTCATTAATGTAAATTTGCTGAATCTTTACTTTTCAGGATCCAAAATGTGTCGCCCGATTCGGCGCGCAAAATTGTAGAACAACGAAAGGCGCGGTACAGCTCGCCGAACCATCAGACACCGGTGATCGGGGCCACCTCCAAACGGCGCGGAAGAGACGCCGGAATGCGAGCGACGGTGGCGGCCGCGCGCCGCTTCTTCGACGCGGACAACACGGAGGACAATGCGCCGGCTGCTTACCGGTTGCACAAGCGCAGGTCCACAATTTAAGACCCAATAACATTCGACTGATCTTCCCAACAAAAAAAATAAGAAATTCGCAAAACAAATTCACTCAAAATAATCGCGTAACGCATATGGGGCAGCTTTGATGCCGAATACGATTTTGATGCTGAAAAAGATTTTAAAAAAACCATTGTATTGCATCAAGAGATTCGAAAAACCTTTTTCCTACCCTTAATAGGTTAAGATAATTTTTTTGTGAAATTACAAAATGGACAATATAAGACGACATAAACCGTACACAAGCTCCCTTTTTTCTCCTCCCTCTAGGTCCTCCGAAAATTTCATTTTTCAACTTTCGAGAAGGGAATTCGGCTTTATAAATTTTAGTCGTCAACCTTCCTTGAAATCATTTTTTTTCCACACAGGACTGTGTCATCGTCCAGCTCCTCCTCATCCTCCTCGTCAACATCTTCCGGCGGCTCCTCATCCTCCACCACTTCCTCCTCTTCATCCGCGGAAAAGGATGAGAAGAAAGCCATGAAGGTGATCAGGACGAAGAAGGTGATGAATCTGGTGGAAGAAGGAGGCGGATCAGCGACGCGGAAGAAACCCGCCGCGGCAACGGATGCGAAGGCGTCAGCAGAAGCGGAAGCGACCATTTGCTCATCGGAACGGCCTAACAAAGAGGCAAAAAATAGGAATTTGGAGATGAAAAACGACAAAAAGGAGGAAAAGAAGGGCAAAAAGGAAGAGGAGGAAAAGGTAGTAAAAGACGACAAAACGGAGGAGGAAAAGAAAACGAAGGAGGGCAAAAAGGACGAACAGAACCGGAAAGATGACAAAAAGGAGGAAAAGAAGGGCAAAAAGGAAGAGGGAAAAAAGGTTATGAAAGAAGACAAAAAGAAAGAGGAAAAGAAGGCGAAAGAGAGCGAAAAGGAAGAAGAGAAGGTGAAAGAGGGTAAAAAGGAAGCTGGGGAGAAGGTGAAGGAGGGCAAAGAGAAGGAAAAAGCGGATGATGAAGTGAAGATGGACGGGAAACGGGACAAGTTTGTGGCCAGTTTTGTGACGGTGGAGGTGGAAAAGAATGACGACAGAGGAGGGCCGGAAGAGAAGAAGCTGCTGGCCACCAAAGAAGAAACAAAGACAACGACAATGGATGGAAAGGAAGAAGGAAATGGAGGTGGGTAAATGGAATAAATCGTAGCCTCTGATTTTTCAAAACTTTCATCATAAGCCTTGGATTTCCAAAAAAAATAATTGACATCAGATTTTTCTCGTTTTGAAGAAATATTTCATTTTGGGAGGATTATACTTTTAACTTTGAAGGGCAAAATTTCTATATTAAATGGATCCAAAAAAACCTGGGATTAAAATTGAAATTCAGAAAAAACGAATTTTCTGAAAGGATTTTCTGTCTGACCCTCACGTGTGGCCGAGTGGGTAAGGATCTATCACAGTATGGATTTCTCGTTTTTTTTTGCAAAACTGCATCAAAAAACATAATATTGTTTACCGATAAATGAATGGTTTCTCAACAATTTTTTTTGAAAAAATCGAAGAATTGTTATTCAGAACGGCAACCGCCGGACAGCCAACCGCAGCAGCAGCTGCGTGTTCGGCTTCATGTCCCAAAACATTCCTCAGGTCTTTCTCTGCATTCGCGCAGAAAAACCTGAACTTCCATTTTGCAGAGAATGGCAGTCCTTCCTCCTCGACACCTTCCGCCGGCGCTCAACCGTCGCCGCCGAATGATCGCAACAAAAAGCGGCGCGAGGAACTGCTGAAGCGATTACAATCGGTGGAGGAGGCGATCGCCAGAAAAAGGTGGGGAGAATCATTTAAGCATCGAGACGATTTTTTTGAATAGTGAAAAAAAAAATTTTATCATCCATGTTGAAAATAGGGCTTCAAATTACTTTTACTCCAAATTTCGGGATTTTTTCTGCTTTGAATTTCGAGAATTGTTCGAAATTTTGATTTTTGAACAAAATGCACCACCCATAAGGATAAGGACCTGAATCAAAAAAATGAGGGATCAGGAAGGGTAAAGAAAAAATCTTAAGAAGAGGGTCTGAAATTCCCTTCATCTGTCAAATTCTCACACTTAACTGCAAGATTTTTACAAAGCTTTTTTTTTTGAAAATCGGTCATTAAAATAATTAACAGGATTCAATTCGACGAATATCATTTTAAGGCAGAAAAAAGAGACGACCGCGGAGGGATGAGGACGGATGACATGATTGATCAGTACAAGTAGAAAAGAGCAATTGATCCTATACAATTTTTACTTTTTTTTCTTGGTTCAAATGCAAATTTTGGCAGTCCCCCAACTCAAAATTTTGATGTTTTTGTGATATTTTTTACTTTTCTCCTAGTAATAAAATTATGATATTTATGGTATTTCGGGTAATAATTTTTGGTTTCCTGTGGCCATAACTTATGCAAAAAAGGCCTCGGATACATATGCAGGCCACGGATTTAGAATTAGAAAAGTTTCACAGGCCTTTAGCTTTTCTAAAATTTCATGGACCTTGGATTTACGGAAATTTATATAGAATCGGATTAAAAAAATCAAAGGCCTGGGGTTTTTCTATTCATGGGTAATGGGTATTATACCAAAATCCTCTAATTCCAAAAATTTTCGTATCCCTTGGGTGGATTGATCTTATTTTTTTACAAAAATAGGCATCAAGGATTTTGGCATCGGGGTTTTTCTAATTTTCATGGGCCAAAAAATTTTACCAAAAAATCCGAAAATTCCAAATAATTTTCATAGCCCTTGTTGGATGAACCTTATTGTTAGGACAAATAGGATCTTTATATTTAGGTTTTTGTGGGATATCGGAATTTTTCTTGACGAATTGGCTACCAAGATCTGACATAATAGTTGTGAAAAATTGAAAAATGAAAAAATTAAAATTTCCCAAAATTGGGATAATTTGTTCGGGTATTTTTCACATTCACAGCCACTCCTTGACCTTCTTCAGGTAGTAAAAATTGCCCCCGGTGGCCAGGCTCGGATCCGTGGCCAGGAAGATGGGCGTCTCAGCGCCCTGGTCCAGCGTCAGGTGGCCCCCGTGGCTGGTCATGTCGGTGTCCACGTAGCCCGGACAGCACTAATTAATAGGGGGACAATCAAGTTGGAGCAGTACTAGCAGCAGCAGGAGGATCACAATTGGAAAATTCCTGGGGGTTTTTTTAACCTGATCCACTGAAAATTCGTGAAAGTTATAGGTTTTGAAGTTGCAAAATTATTTCCCGTTTTAAGTTGTGAAAATTCGGCTCGAAAATTTATGCGGAAAAATTGGTAAATATCCAACAGGCTGAGAGAGAAAAATTGCAAAAAGTTTCTAAGAGGTAAGAAAAAATTTACAAAATTCCCTTATCTCCTAAAGGTAAAAGTTTTAAAACTACACCCCATTAATTTTGTAAACCAAGAAAAAATCGGATTTTTAGTTAAAATCATGGGTGGTCGAGTGGGTAATGGTGTAGTTTTTCACAGGTGGACGGCTGCAGGTTCGATTCCGATCGGCAAAAAAGAATTTTTCATTTAGGAAATTTTTAAATGGACATCAGAATCCGAAGCAGCTGGTTTCACCGCCACTGGTTTCACCGACAATTGGTTTCACCGCCAGCTGGTTTCACCGCCAAAATAAAATTTTTTATCATATTAATTTTTCACTAAAAAATTAGATTGTCATCAAAAAATGAGTTGGTTAAAGAAAAGGATAAATTAAGAACTTTTAAATATGCATGCGCATTGGATAATCATCTTTGATCAATCAAACTTCTAGCTTTAATTACTTCGTATTGTTCCTCTAATTTTGGTTGGATTGCCATATTGATCAAAAGGCCAATTTTCGATTTTTAAACATTATTTCAGTATTTTTCTTCCAAAAAAATATGGACAATGTTCACGAGCTAATTGAAAGCCATGGCTTGCACCAATAATGTAATTTTGGAAAATTTAATGATTTCGATACATTAAATAATCAGAAAAGGTAGAAATGAATATTAAAAATTCATTCTTAATTTTTTT
>LDKF01002637.1:2475-17839 GCA_001026735.1 Rotylenchulus reniformis | reverse complement strand
TTGTTTCAACTTAGCTGTGATTTTTTCGTGAAAATCAATATAACTTCCTTTGGAAGTTTTTGGTAGTCTAAATTCTTTATTTTTAAACATTTCGGGTAGAGGGTCCTGCTGGCAAGCGCAATTTACTGCCGAATCGCCACCATGGCACTGACATGCCTCTGGTGGGAAATAGCACGTGAATTTCTTGGCTTTAGCTTCGTTATCACATCTTAAACTTTTTTCTAGTAAGTGTTCATTGTCAACAACGACTGCTCGACGATTAGTTCGATCGATAACAAATTTTGCCCCAAATAATGGGGTTGGAGGGATTGTCGTTGAAATCAAAGTTACTGAAATCCCATTGTTTTTCGTTTGATTTTGGGATATAGGAAAATCGACCTTTTCTAGTACTCCTGGAGTCACTTTAATAATTTTATTAGAACTAGTACCATTGGTGGGGTTTAATGAAATTTCTATTTTTAACTCTATGCTCCAAGATGGACAAGTAACAATTTCGTACAGATTGTTCCCTTTGGATTCCGTGTATGTTCGATAAAATAAGCATCCATCCGTTGCCAAAAAACATTGACAGTGCCAACCCCCACACGAAGGGACACAGTAGGAATAGCCTGGTTGCTTATTGTAATAATTTTTAAGCTCAGGGTTCCAATCTGTCATTTTTAGGTTTTGACAAACGGATCCGGTGCATGAACCCTTAGAAGGACAGCGTTTTGTGGATGCTGATTTTAGGACATAATTTCTCATGAAATAGTCCGATTTTTCTGCACAAATAATAGTTAAATCGATAATTTTAATTTTTATTATTTCCATTTTATTATGATTTTCGGGATTATCCAAAGTAAGACAGGTGAG
The DNA here is from genome assembly GCA_001026735.1 of Rotylenchulus reniformis. Lineage (NCBI taxonomy): Eukaryota > Metazoa > Nematoda > Chromadorea > Rhabditida > Hoplolaimidae > Rotylenchulus > Rotylenchulus reniformis. The sequence goes on along the minus strand of LDKF01002637.1, from coordinate 16,987 downwards.
ATGTTCTGGTTTCAATGAAATTTGGGTGGATTGATCGTAAGAACATTCCAACTTGTCAAGATTGCCTTCTCTTGTTCTCTTACAGTCGTTTGTGCCAGCAACTAAGTTTGTTACCTCGTCGCAAGATGAAGTGATATGAATACTCAGAATTAGATAAATGAGTGCAAGAAAGTGCCTTCGTGAAATGATTGACCGTTCTTGTCTTAAAATACATCTTTTACATAGGAAACTGAATATTCCATGAAAAACCAAATAAATAAATGTAAGAATTTTAATGAGCGATGTGATGATATAAAGAATTAGTATGACTAAGGTAATTATCAGAGCCCAATGCAATTGTTCCACGCATTGTGGATTTTTAAGATATTCTATGCATAATCTACAGGATATCATTTCACAAAGAGTGGATGCAGCACAAGTAATATTTTGATTATTAATTATCTGGTTTGAATTTTTTAATTTTACGCTAATAGTGTAATCTTGCTTTGTTAATTGAGGAGAGAAAGTAATGTTTTCTTTCTGTTTAGGATGAGATATCACTACACAATAACTGGAAATACAGGCTAAAAGTTCATCAGCCTTATTAACTGAATTGACTAAAATTCCACCTTTACTACACTCTAATATGCTATNAGTGATATGAATACTCAGAATTAGATAAATGAGTGCAAGAAAGTGCCTTCGTGAAATGATTGACCGTTCTTGTCTTGAAATACATCTTTTACATAGGAAACTGAATATTCCGTGAAAAACCAAATAAATAAATGTAAGAATTTTAATGAACGATGTGATGATATAAAGAATTAGTATGACTAAGGTAATTATCAGAGCCCAATGCAATTGTTCCACGCATTGTGGATTTTTAAGATATTCTATGCATAATCTACAGGATATCATTTCACAAAGAGTGGATGCAGCACAAGTAATATTTTGATTATTAATTATCTGGTTTGAATTTTTTAATTTTACGCTAATAGTGTAATCTTGTTTTGTTAATTGAGGAGAGAAAGTAATGTTTTCTTTCTGTTTAGGATGAGATATCACTACACAATAACTGGAAATACAGGCTAAAAGTTCATCAGCCTTATTAACTGAATTGACTAAAATTCCACCTTTACTACACTCTAATATGCTATCATTGGATTTTGATAATTGGGTAATAGTGGTTAAATTTGATATATGTGAATATTGAGTTGAATTTACGGTTTGAATCAATTCTAGAGATTCTAGTTTAAGTGATTGAGCAAATTCATCATGGAAATGAGGGGTGTAATAAGTTTTTTCTATCAGGCCCCAAGCTTTGATTGGTATTCTTTTCCTATCAGGGGTGACAAAATAGGATTTTTCGCGTGGATCAAAATAACAAAATTTTAATTGTGGTAAAGATTTGAAAAAGTATGGTTTATCAAAACATTTATAATGCTTACAGTATAAGGGAGTTCCAATCGTCAGATTGCCCTCCCCAACACAGACAAAATCTAAAACATCTATGGCTTCTATGTGTAGCAAGTTTAATTCATTAACAAGATAAGTACTATTATCATATAACATTACTGCATTAAATGAATTGTTAGTTAATTGGGTACAGTTAGCTGTTGGATGATATGAACAAATGTCTGGGGCTAATTTATCTAAGATATAGTGGAATTGAGGTTCAATGATTGATTTGTCAAGTAAATGTGGTTGGTTTAAAAAATTGCAGTCCATGGACCAAGGTGGGCATTCACATTTAGTTCCACAATGAGGAGGGTGCTCAGAACGTATATGACCATTATTGCATTTTAGGAAATCAAAACAAAATTGATGTGTGAATATATTTTGTCTAATAATTAATCCATTTTCTACGCACTTAGTAACATGAGAAACATTCCAATCTTGGGTTAAAAAGTTTTTTGGACAGTATGCGTTAGAATTATAAGGTTGAAGTGTGTGTGAAAAATTAACAAACAAGGAAAGAATAAAAAATGCAATAATATAAAGAAATGGGATTGAACGAGAAAATACTATATTTGTTTTTGTATTTTTTGTTGTTTGCGGGAGCCTAATAGGGGATTGATCAATATTATCACGTTTGTTGAGTTCGAGAGGATACAATAATTTTAAGGGTCTATGAATTATTGACTTATTAGGTAATTCAACTTCGGTACTCCGAGTAATTTCATCAGATCCGGTAGTCAATTTTTTGATGAGACCAGTCTTCCACATAGCTCGGGGAGTTTCGTCTTTGATCAAGACCACATCATTGATTTCTGGTGTACGCTTCACGCAGGCTTTTGGATTCGAGTGAGTCAAATCAAATTTTTCCCTAAGACTAGGCAGAAATTCTTCTCTAAATATTTTCCAGAAAGAATCGAGAAGTTTGGTAGTCTTTTTCCAGAGATTGATTGTTTTTTCGTAAGAAGTGGGTTGTGGATTAAAATCCGGATCTAATAATTCATTTTTCTCAAGGATTGGTGGGATGCAGATTTGTTGGTAAGGTAAGAGAAAATCTATTGGTCGTAAAATTTGAATAGAGTTTATATCTTCATATAGATAAGTTAGTGGGCGGCTATTGACAACTGATTCTGCCTCGTAAAGCAGGGTTTGGAATGTGTCAAATTCTAGTATTCTTCGTCCTATGGTTCTCCTTAATGAATTTTTTACGCTTTGATTGAGTCTTTCGACTGCTCCATTTTGCCAAGGAGCCATCTCAGTGGCAAATCGCCACTTAATATTCTCAGTTAAGAAATAATGTTCGATAGAGGGATCATTAAATACAGCATTTAATTTTAGGACTTCTGGTAGAATTTGTGCACTATGTCGTAATTGTGTTGCATTATCACTATATACTGTCCTTGGAGTTCCTTTTCTAGCAATAAATCTACGAAAGGCATTAAGAAAAGTTGGAACTGACAATGATGTGACTAATTCTAAATGGATACATCTAGTAGAAAAACATGAAAATAAGAGAATCCATACTTTATCAATATAATGCTTAATTTTGAAAGGACCAATGTAATCTAAACCGATGTTTTTGAAAGGCAAAATTTCACTTTCTACTCGAGTACTTGGTAAAGGTGGCATAATGGGTTGTTGAAAAGGTTGGGCATCATATCGCTTACAAAGGCAACATTTTTTACGAATTTGATCTACAGTTTTGCGTCCCTTGGGAACCCAATAAATTTTGCGTAATTCAGCTAAGGTAGTCAATGTACCCGAATGTAAATTTTTCACATGAAAATTCATAATTATAAGCTGTGTGCCCGGATGCTTCCGTGGCAGATAAATTGGATTAGGTGAATCGATAGGTGCATTTTTTAATCGCCCTCCACATTGGTATAGGTCTAGATCGTTCTTAAAAATCCCAAGTTGTTTGATCTCATCTGAGGTCGGAGGTGATTCTTTTTGAATGTATCGAATTAAAATTTGCTCTGCCAATTTTCTATAGACTAAGTTTTTTTCGCAAGTTTGAATTTGTCTCTGAACAATTTTGATTTATTTAATTTAATTAAACTGAATTGTAGGATGAACCGGAACATCATTATGAGTTTATTCCAGCTGCTAAAATCTGTCCATCGAAGAAATGGTTTGTCTGAATTGGTACAAGATGCAAGATTAATTTGAGTGATCTTTTCATCGATTAAATCACTGTACTCATCTTCTGGTGTGAATTCTTCGAGGCTTATTGCTGGCCAATCTTGGTTTGGATCCTTTAGCCATTCAGGGCCATGCCACCATAAATTTGAATTTTTAAGAGTAGAAATATCAGTTCCTCTAGATGCTAAATCTGCAGGGTTTTCTTTGGATTTGATATAGTGAAATTGGCATTTATAATTTTCAGCAATACTTTTTATTTCTTTGATGCGATTCTTAACAAATATTGGCAAATCCTTTTTATATTTCAACCAGCTTAATACGCACTTGGAATCGGACCAAAAATACATTTGATTAATTTCTAATTTTGATTCATTTTTAATAAATTTTGCAATACGGGTTCCGATAAGTAATGCCATCAGCTCTAGTCTAGGGATTGTTAAACCTTTTAATGGAGTCAGCCGAGTTTTGGCAAAAATAAGGTAAATTTCTTGACCAGATTTTAAATATGCCGTAGTAGCATAAGCTTGAGCAGATGCATCTGAAAAAACGTGCAATTCTAATTGATCGCTTAATTTTTTGAACGGATATCTTGGAATTATGATTTCATCTTCTATGGCGATTTCATTCCATCTTTCTATTTCTAGATCGCTTAACTTATCATTCCAATCTTTCAACATTATCCAAAGGCTTTGGAAAAATAATTTATAAGTTAGAATTACTGGAGACATCCATCCCATTGGATCAAAGTTTTTTGCTATTAATTTGAGTATTTCTCGTTTAGTTGCCCCTTTTTCGATCTTTGGCATTTTTACTTCCAATTTTAAAATATCGGCCTTTAGTTCCCATTTGATTCCTAGCAATTTTGAGAGATTTGGAGATTCTGATCCCTCCATTTTTTGTATCATTAAATTAGAATTTTCATCGTTAGTCACATATTCCCTAAGGTTCATGGAACATAATTTGAATATTTCTTTGCTCCAATGGTGCTTAAACATGATTTCACTTCTGTTCGAACACATCATTAAGAAATTGTCGACATAAGCGTTTTCTGCTAGTTCACTAAGTAATGATTCGAATTTTTCCTTATTGTTTACCAAATTGAGAGAAGGATCATCTGTGGAATTTTTTAATTTTTCATAAATTTCAGAGAATTTGGATAGGTGCAATTCGATGACTGATGAGAGCAAAAAGGGAGAGGCGTTGACCCCAAAGGGCATACGCTTAAATCTACGGATTTCTAGATCATCCATTTCAATTTCGCGTTCTTTTTTCGCCAATTCTTCTAAAGAATTCTTTTTTAACCATAGAAAGCGGGTGGTGTCTCTATCGAGATCATTCAGGCCTACACGCAAAAAGGCTTTTTCTAGATCCGCTATAAGGACGAATGGCTTTTGCCTAAAACGCAATATCATTCCGCAGAGTTCGGGAAGTTTTTTGGGTCCTTGATGGATCTCATCATTAAGTGAGTTAAATCCTCTTAACTTAGCCGAAGCATCATATACAATCCTAATCTTGGTAGTGTTGGAGGATTCCTTGACCACCGGCTGGTGGGGTAAATAGTGGGTCAAATTTTTGGATCTATATTCAGTGAGTTCATTAATATCTAAATTTATTTGCTCCTGGAGAATTTCATCATATTTTACCAATAAATTATCTTTTATTAATCTTTTTATAAGAGATCTTAATCGCCCGAATGATAGACCGAAATTTGTTGGAAGATCTGGTTTTTCCCTTTTAAAGGGCCATCGGATGTAATATCTATCATTTTTGAACTCGGCCGTTTTATTAAAGTGCATAATGGCTGCATCTTCATCTGTTAATGTAGGAGAATCAAGTATTCCTATGCTCTCAAGTTGCCAAAATTTTTGAAGAGTTTCATTTAAACTCTCTTGTTCTTGTTTTTTGATTACTGCCATATTAGATTTTGTCATTTCGATTGTGCCTTTACCGGAAACGATATTTCCAAGCTTAGTCTTAATCTTATGGAATCCGGATGGTAGGGGAAATACTGACTTACTGGGAAGCATGAAATTCCAATATTGATCTACCCCGATTAAGATCTCCGGGGTGCTGAGTCTTATAGGCACTTTACAGGGGTGCATGTCTACTGTTTTTGATAGGCTTATTGTTGTCAATCCAGTTATTTTATCGATTGTCTGGAGTGTAATAATCTCATAGGTATTTTCGATTGTTTTGATTTTAACTTGAACTTCACGGCTCTGAACCAATTTTGGTTTATTTTGATTAAAGGTATTTATTTCTAAATTTTTAATACTAATTGTTGGGAGAATTAATTTATCGGCTAAATGGTTTGTGATGTAACTCTTTTGTGAGCCATTATCGAACAAAATGACCGAAGAATATTCGATTGTTTCAGACGGATTGGCAACAGGGGCCTCGACAGTCATGAGGAGTTCCTCTACTTCTTCCTCTTCTTGTCTTTGGACTAAAGTGCTATGGGCCTGTGTTGGCTCATTTCCGGAAAAAGTGAGATTTCTTAGTTCAGGGAGTTTATGTTCAATAGTCATATGAGTGGAAGTTTTTTGCTTATCTGAGAGTCCATAACAGAGAAGTGTGTGATGTTTACCCTTACAGTGGAAGCAGGTGTATATAGACGTACATTCATTAATTAGGTGGCCTTTTTTTAGGCAGTTAAGGCATAGTTTTAGCTCTCGTGCCCTAGTGTTTCTTTTCCCAACATTAGGATAGATTTTGCATTCTTTAGAAAAATGATTATCTTTTTGACAGAAACAGCAAAAAATGGGCGATGTAGGAACCGGTGTCTTATTTTTTTCATTAGCTGATTTTTTAGGTTGATTTTTACTGGGTTTTTGAGTGGAGGTTGCCATTGCTGAAGTTCTCTTAGGGGAATTATCCCTATTATAATTATAACTTTGGCGTTGAAAATTAATATTTTTATGATTATCAAACCGATTAGATTTGGAAGTGTGATGATTAAAATATTTTGAATTTTTATGATCAAAATTCCGGTGATTAGGACCACTTTTACCTAAAGTTTGGCGGTCATTAGAATGCTCTATATTTTCTCTCGTTTGAATGTGATCATCGAGAAAATCTAACAATTTTAAAGTGGATAATTTAGCTTTCCGTTCATGAATTTTAAGCCTAAGTGAATTGGGTAATTTTAATTCTATGGTTTGCCGGATAAGTTCATGATTGACATCAACTTGATAGGTCTGTAGTTGGAGTATAATTTGGTTCACATGTAAAATAAATTTTCTTAATTCCGAAATGGAATCATTTGGTTTTCGCATGCTATTTAATTCATTAATTAAATGTTCTTTGATTAAATCTTCATTACCATATCGATTTTTGAGCAATTTAATTACTATTGGGTAATTGCTATTGCTAATCGGATACGAGGAAATTAATTTGTAAGGCTCATTATGGAGCAAAGTGCGGAGGTACTTGAATTTCTGGATGGGGGCGATCCCTGGGTTACCATGAACTGAACTTTCATAATCATCCCAAAATGTGGTCCATGTTTTATAATCCCCGTTAAAATGCGTGAGTTTTTGTGGTTCGAGTCTAATTCGTGTATCCCCGTATGTAATATGGTTTGAACCAGAAACATTTGTACTATCAGTTCTCTGTCTAAAATCTTGAATTTGAGTTTTAAAATCCTCTACGTCCCTTAAGGTTGCACTTTGATCTTCATTAAATTCCGGTTCATTTTCCGGATAATCATCATAAGAAATTTCTGTATTTCCGTCATTCCTAATAATTTTCTTAAGCTCTACAGAGAATTCATGTAGCTCATCCAATGTTTTATCACACTCGTTGAGTGTCTCAGCTAAAAAATGTTTTTCATTAAAAATTTCATAGATTGTTTTCTCGATATCCTTATCTGCCTCTCCTAACTTAGAAAGTCTATTTTTCCATTGGGAAATGAATTTCGAAATTTTTGTAAAAGGGTCTTCTAATTCTTTTATCCTTTCCTTTGTTTTTAAATACATTCTTTTAGTGCTGATAATATCCTTGGGGTCATATTCCCACTGATTACTTTTTTCCTTACCATCCAAATGGTTCCTTAATTTTTCTTTCAAGGTAGGAAGTAAATGCAAAATATTTTTTCTTATTTCTTCTGACATATTGGGATTATTTTACTAGGATTCTTTCAGAGGATAAATTTATGTTCGGTTTGTATTAACAATAATTCGAGTGATCCGAATTCCCAATTTTTACGGATACTTTTACTTAGTTTTTTCTGAATTCTATCTAAGTATTTGGTCGAAAATTTAAAATTTTTAGAATAGGTTTGAATCGCTGATTGGACTATAGGATCGGGAGAATGTAAGGCTTGAGAGAGAATTCGATTGGATGTTTCTTCCGAAATAAATTCCGCAAACCGTTTTATTAGTCTACGGGTAATCCAAACTTTTGGGTGAAGTGCCACTGCCAAATTTATTTTAAATTTATATTTATCAGAAGAGTGCTTAAATATTTTAACCGAAAATTCACTGGATATGTTGAAATCTAGGTAAAATGAAGGTGGATTGTCGATATAATGGTAAACGTTCTGATAATCTTCGGGAAAATAGACTGAGAGGAGGGGTTCTCCAGGTATTGGGGGTACTAATTGGAATTCTTCGAGAGGTTCGTTATTTTCTTGATTATCCAAGTGAATACCAAAATCTGGGTCAACTTCAAGATCTCCTTCTTGCCAGCTATCTTCTTGTGGGTTTTCTGCGGGTTGATTGTTATTTTCGAGAGGGTTAGGATGATTATTTTGGAGTGCTAGTTCAAACTCTTCGAACTCTTGTTGAGCAACAATCGGAAGATTGGGTGAGGGTTCGGGAGTATCCGATTTCGGTATAAGACACAGTTTGATGGACTCTTATTGGTTTCTATGAACCAATTTTTCCAGGATAAGATTAAGTAAGGAATCGACGAGTTTCAAGGATAATAGTTCAAGATTAAGGAAGGAACCGATGACCTAATAAAATTTATTTATTTACTTTATTTTAATTATAAAAAAGGAGACAATAAAATAACTTTTATCACAAGGAAAATTAACAATTTATCACAAGAAATATTGATCACAGAATTATCAATAAATATAATCACAACAATTGTATCACAATTCTGATCACTCCTTTGGATCAATCGGTTTGTCAGTAGTTGATTGTACCTGTGACGTCGATGGTCGTGTACGATTGAAGAATTCCTCTTCAATTTCCGTTAATCCAAAACGTTTCCTTATATAGTTTGCAGTGTGTAACTGCCCGTGCAAAAATTTATGGTGTTCCCGGAGGTTATCCTTAAGCTTGTTGACCAAGATCGTAATTTTTTCTTGAGCAGGCGGTGTTGGGTATGCGGAACTTCGGCAAACCTAAACCCAATTTTTAATAGGTCGGAAAAATTGAGAAAAAATTACTTTCAACACCTCCTCTAGTAATCCTCTGTTATAGTTCGCTGATTTTCGGTTTTTAGCACAGGCTTCTATGGTATTTTCTGTTTGGGTGTTGATTATGTTGGTTTTTGTACGTTCTTTTTTGGCAAAGTAGATTTCTGCCTTAGCCCAAGTTTCTGATTGACTCTCTAACTTTCCAAGTTCTTCGAGTAATTTGGTATCAGTTTCGGGTTTATACTCTAAATCTTTAATTTTATTTTGATTCTAAAATCTAAATACCTGAATGAAAGTTTATTGGTTCGGGCTCTGGTTCGTCAAGATCTAGGAGCTTATCTAAGTTGCTAAGGCACTTGCTTGCCTCGATAAGATTAATCTTTTCGTTATTTTTGACAGTTTGTTTTACCCCTTCAATTGCTGCTCCCAAATTTCTAGCGGCTACTTTTGCCTCCTGATTTTTTAGGGATTGGAGTTGTTGAACCTTATCAAGTGGAGAACTATGCCCGGTGTCCTAATAAAAGTTAAGGTTAAGCAATGAAAAACGAAAAAATCGGTTAGATCACTTTCTCCTTTGGTTTATCTTTATCTTCCAGAATTATTGGCTCTTCCGATTCTTTCTCCTTCCTTGTTTTCAACGGCACTTCAATAGTTTGTGTCTCTTCCTGATTGGCTGTCTTGTTTCCTCTTGTCCTTTTCACTAAAAAAAATTTTTTTTTTTTTTTTTAAGCCCTTTATTATAGTTGACTTATTATTCCCTAATTTCAGAAAGTATTACCAAAAAGAAAAAACTTTCGTAGAGAAATAGGCGGGATCAAGCCCAGAAATCGATTGATTCGTCGGGAACTAAGCCCAAAAATGTTATGCTTACTCTTGAAGTAAGCAGGCTCCCACAGCGAGAAAGTTGTTTAGAAGCAGAAAAGTAGTGTTGTTTACAATGTAGTACAACGCGTTGTTTGGAGAATTGCTGCGAAGTTGCGTTGTTGTAGAATGCGGGGTCACCACTGTCGTCCCACAAAATAGTTTATTAATAAAACACAAATGCGGCACGGACAAAAAATGCAGGAAATTTTGGTTAAAAACTGGGATCGAAATTGGACGGTTGGAGGATCCCTCGGCCGGATTAGTCGTCGTTGATGTCGGGACAATGCAGGGACAGGGCAGGCGGGATGATTGTAGGTGCGGCTGGAATGGGCCGGAGAAGGGTGGAGGTGCGCCGGAATACAGGTGCGCTAAATGCAGGTGGCTGGATTGCTGGATTGGTTGAGTGATTCGAAAGATGCCTTTACTGGCATTTGGGTGGCCTTAAATAGGCCTAGTTTCCCTGGTTTTCGGTTTGGCCCAAGGGTTCACGTGTTAAACAGCGACCCCTGGGCCAGGCTCGCCTTTAATCGCTCTTTTTCCATATTTTCTTAACTCTCTTACAATTCTCTCTCTCTATCCATCTTTATAACTTTGTTCCCCATATTAGAGAACAAACCCCCGCTCATCCTGATTGAGCATTGTCTGATATTAGTCGTTGGCCTCCCGGTCCGTCCCGAGATGACCACAATTGAAAAGATTTTTCTCGCCCATCATATGTTTTGAATAGAATCGACATTTTCTATTGTGTACAATTTTTTATTGTACAGATGATTTTTCACTCATGCATTTCTCTATTGTTCATTTTTATACGATTTTTCCAATAATTTGATTAGAAATTTCCTAAGTATTTCTAAATTATTTTATACCAAATTATGATTTTTACATTAAATTTCTAAGTTAGGTCTAAATGATTTTTAATAACTTATTTTACAAAATTTTATTACATAGTTTTTCGCGCTCGCGACAAAAATACTGTGGATTTGGTCAAAATGATTTGGCCATAATTTTTTCACAGTTTTCCAACTAGAGCGGACTTAAGCTCATTTTTTAGCTATTTTTTGCTCAATTTATTGACACCAAAAACATTTATCTAGGTTTGGATGAACCAAGTTATATCGAGAGAAATGTTGGACCTCAAATGTACCGTATAAACATTTGAAACATGCGAAAATTGGGCAATTGACAACTCGATCCCTGATGTCCAAAGCTACTAGCTCGGCCTAGAAAAACGACCTAGAAAAATGGCTTTTGGTGTCAAAAAAGGGCCATAAAACTAGCTGCAAAAAGAGTCTTCATCCAGTTGAATTGGCCTATTCAAAAATTTATGGCCAAGATAATCACTTGTCTCAGTTTATAAAGGCCAGTAAGAATGATTATCAAGGCCATAATTATTCTTGTATTGGGCCAATTCAGATAGGAAGAGCATTTTTGAGCTGTATTTATCCGAGTTATTAGCTTAGTAAAAGTCAGGGATCGAGTTGTCAATGGACGACTTGCCTGGACCCTGCAATAATTTCATTTTAATTGTTAAAAACCCTAATCGTCCTGTATATTTTTACAGGATTTTACCTTTTTGAATTATTGTTGCTATGACGAGATTGAAATCTTTTACCACAAGTATGACACTGCCGAGATCATCACCAAGGATGTTTGGCCGGATAATATGGATGCCACAATTAAGAAAGTGAAATTTGGATACGAATTGCCGGGCGACAAAACACCGACACGGGAGCAACAGCTTGCTTCGAAGGTCGGTTTTGCTGATCCATTATTAGTGGAGACCGGATTTTTTGATGCAAAAACTTACAAAATAAGAATCACATACATATAATAAATTTGTTTGGGAAACTCGAAACACCAGAAAAGGAACATACCGTAAGAATTGTATTATTCGGACATCATGGCTTCTTATTTTTCAACCCTAGCAGAGTGGGAGTCTATTTGAGGGGGTGGGGTCCTAATGCAGGGCAGTGACTAACACAATACAGTTAATTACGGTAGTTGTCCAATGAAAAATAGATCTTTCATAATTGTATACCCTAGAAATCCGGTCTCTGACTATGAGAGGTGCTATGTCATTTCAGCCAAAAGTGCCATAATGGGCGTTTCAGCCAAAAGTGCCAAAATGGAAAAGTAGTCCCTAAAAACTTTTTTGTTTGACAAGTTGGACAAAAAGAATAAATAACAAAGTTGTTCAGAATTTTATGCTGATTTGAGTGGTATTTTTAATTTTTCGAAATTCAGTCAAAAAATTCGAAATAACCCCTAAAAACCCTAATTTTTCGTATTTCGGGGATATTTCGAATTTTTTGACATAAATTCGGAAAATTTTTTATACCATTCGAATCAACATAAAATTCTGAACAATTTTGCCTTTTATACTTTTTGTCTAACAAAAAAGTTTTTAGGGACTACTTTTCCATTTTGGCACTTTTGGCTGAAACGACTCAGCACGACTATGAGATTTTAAATCATTTTTCCATTACAGTACAAATATGGATTTTCGCTGGCGGAGCGTCCAAGATACCGGAACAAATACTCACATAAAGCCAATGCCACGCTTCCATTCACCGATGGATTGTTCATTGCACCTCCGAAGCTCAGCGTCATGCCGCCCCAACAACACAATGTCAATGTAATTTTTCGGCTCTTGTGATAAATATTGCAGCTGAGAAAAGGTTGGGTTCTGGACTGAAACTTTTTGCAAAAAAAACAATGAACCAAGCCCGTAAATTTGGCCCAAACCAGCACTTGGCCATAAGGTATTTGCCGATAAAATCACAATTTAGATCCAGTTTTATTATGGTGGCCAAAAATTGGATAAAGAAATAAAAATTCAAATACGCCAATGGACTGTGTCCTGTGTTTGCACAACTGCAGAAGGTATAAATAAGGTGCTGGGTCGTCACAAAAAATAATATCAAACCGCATAATGACTAACTGCGACTAAATAACTAAAACTAATGACTAGGGAGCGAACTTTTAGGGAATTCCCTATTTTTTTTTAAAAGCAGGGAATCGTAGGGAAACGCTCAGAAACGCGTTTTTAGACATATTTAAACGTATTTTGATGAACTTTTTTTTCCCTATTTTCCCTATTTCTGTAAGCGCGGCTAAATTTTTCCCTATTTCGCCATTTTTTCCCTATTTTCTCCCTATTTTGGCTTATTTTTTAAGAAATTCTTCACAAAAATGCAATAAATACCGAAAATTTTTAGATTTTTTGGAAAAAAATTTAGTTTTTCCGAAAATTTTTTGGAAAATTTCTAGTTTTTCCCAAAATTTTGGGATAATTTTTAGTCTCTTTCAAATTTTTTTTCGCAATTTTTTTTGATAAAATTTCGAATTTTTTTAAAATATTTTTTGTGAATCTTCAATTTTTATAATGAAAGCATCTCAAGATATGATTAAATTGGTTTTAAAAAAGGCTTAATATTCTTTTTAAACAAAATTTTTGAATTTTTAGGTCATATTTTGGGGAAAAAAATTTCCCTATTTTTGCTTAATTTTTGCCTATTTTTGCCTATTTTCGCTACCTTTCTCCCTATTTTCTCCCTATTTGAGCCCTTTTTTGCTCCCTAATAGGTCCCTATTTTGGCTTAAGGGAATTCCCTAAAAGTTCGCTCCCTACTAATAACGGACCACCTAAAAGCTAACAAATAAAAAATTTGTCTATCAAAAGATAAGAATTTTAGTAGAATTCTAATGGGTTCCTAATGAGGAGATCCCAAGAAATTCTAGGAATGGGGAAACAAGGAAAATTCTGGGAGGATAGTCGGAAATCAACCGATTAAACCAAATTCAAAGATAGGATTATGCTTTCGCTTTTCAATCACGAATAAATTAAATTCGCGAAGAGAATAATAAATAGTTTATTCTCACATCCGAAGACTGAAGAAAAAGTGCCAATGAAAATGTGACTGCAAAAAATGGGACAAAAGATCTTTTAGGAAACAGATCGCAAAAAATGGGGGAAAACACAAAATACAAACGGGTCAATGATTCCCATTGTACTTCTTTTATAATTTACACTTTGATTTTTAGTTAAATTTTATCATTTTTATTTTTGGCAATAATAAATTTAAAATTTATTTTCTTTTATTATATTTTCTCATTTAGCCTTTTACTTTTCCTACACTATTATTTTTTATTTTAGTATCCTTTTAGGCGTTCCATCATTAGTTATTTAGACTCACTTCCTAAGCCCATCGAATTGGTCCATTGTTAAAATTTGGCCAAAATTTTGGCGCCAGTTAAAAGGCGGATCATCTTGGGACTCTAACTTTTTTGAGTCCCGAGACTCAATTTTATTTAGTATTTTGTGCTTTAATGATCTCCTTGGGGTAATTTTTATGCTGAATCCGATTCTGTCATTAGTAGGGAATGGATTTTTATGCCCAAAAATTTTCAAAATATGCGTATAAAATATGCACGGAAAAATGCCAAAATATGCGCAAAATATGCTCAAAATTTCCAAAATATGCACAAAATATGCGGAATATGCCCAAAATAGGCGAAATATGCAAAATATGCACAAAAAGTCGAAAATATGCAAAAATATGCAGTTAGAAATCCATGCTAGAGCGTTCAAATCGTGCTAAAAATGTGTTTTACGTGATTTTCAGGCAGTTCTGAGCTCGCAAAAAAATATGCATTTGCATAAAAATCCGTTCTTTTATTATACGACCAGAATAACCTAAAAAA
>LDKF01002636.1:10291-25096 GCA_001026735.1 Rotylenchulus reniformis | reverse complement strand
TAATCATCTTCCGCATCCATCCGCATCACTTCTAATCTAAGCTCAGTTTTTCAACTAAACTTTAGCAAATAAATTTCAACGAATGGAGCTCATAATTAGCAAAAGCAATTGAGCTCATCTAAAATTTTTAAAATCACAAACACTTCAATTAAAATCAAAGGTTTTAGATTTTTTCTGCGATGGAATTTTTTGAGATGGAAAATCTCTAAAGGCCAAGGTACACCACAAAAATTTAGGGCGGCCCTAAATAGGACCAGATTTATTTGGAATTATTGCATTTTTCTAGATTTTTTTTTGAAGATTGTCTTATCCATTGGCGAAATTTTCTAAAAGAATAAGCATTTTTTGATAGTATTTTTTGATTTGTTTTGATTTTTTATCAGTTTATTTTAATCATTGTTCATTTTGTCACTGCAGTATTAGGTATGTGCAGAATTTTCTGCTCTATCTTTTAGCCTTTTTATTTGTCGGATTTTCATCAAAAATTTTAAATAATCATTCGAACATTTTGAAAATTTAAAAAATAAATGAACTTGATTTGATTTGCCTTTTACAATGTTTGTCTAGCATGTTTTAAGATAATTTTTGATTTTGGCATTTGGTACTTTTAACGCCCCATTTTCCAAGTGAAATATTTGCTTCCAATTTATCATCTTTTTTTGAACAGGGTTCTGTCCGCCCTCCAATCCGTGCTCCAACTTGCCCATCTGCGTTCGGTGTCCATCTGCGACAACCCCAGCTATGACTATATACGCACAGGGATTTTGTTGGCCATCAACGGACTGAATGCCAAACGAAATATTGAGGTAAGTGGAAATTCAAAACAAAAAACAGAGGGATTAAAGGTTGAGGACAAAGGGGAGACCCATGAAAAAACTCCAAAGAAACCGAATTATGTACGAGTTTGGGTCCTCGTTTTGGGGTTTTTGACGAGGGCCCATTTGTCGCTAGCGTCAATAAACTGGGCATAACTTTTTTTAGAAACCATTTGAGAAGCGATCTTGTGGAATGATTAGATAACGCTATATGTTGACTACAAATTTACTCAACCCCATCCGAATCGGCCAACTAGAAAAAAAAGTTATGACCACCCGCGTCAAAATGGGCAATTCCGATGGACAATTTGATGCGAGTGGTCATAACTTTTTTCTAACTGGCCAATTCGGATGGGTTTGGGTAAATTTGTTGCTAAAATTTAGGATTATCTGTTCATATAAAACCTTCCTAAAAAATCTGTCATTTCTGAAAAAAAAAGATATTTTTTCAGAGATTTTATAAATAACATCATGATACAGGGCAGGTGACGAATGGGCACCAAGGTATATAACCCGGTCCAGACGCAAGAAGAGATTTTCTAGATATAGATTCTGACGCAAAGTTGTCTGGGGCCTAGTTTTCCAATATGCAAATTTCGAATTTAAATATCATTGAATTAATATTACTAGCTTTGTTAATAAAAGAATTTATTTTTGCTGAAATTGCAGTACCTTCATCTGTCTTCGTGGTTGTCATTGTCTGTCGAGTTCGTCACAAATTTGCTCCAAGCGAATCATGTATGTTTGGACAGGCTGGGTTAGGNTCATTTCTGAAAAAAAAAGATATTTTTTCAGAGATTTTATAAATAACATCATGATACAGGGCAGGTGACGAATGGGCACCAAGGTATATAACCCGGTCCAGACGCAAGAAGAGATTTTCTAGATATAGATTCTGACGCAAAGTTGTCTGGGGCCTAGTTTTCCAATATGCAAATTTCGAATTTAAATATCATTGAATTAATATTACTAGCTTTGTTAATAAAAGAATTTATTTTTGCTGAAATTGCAGTACCTTCATCTGTCTTCGTGGTTGTCATTGTCTGTCGAGTTCGTCACAAATTTGCTCCAAGCGAATCATGTATGTTTGGACAGGCTGGGTTAGGATTTTACGGGGTTTTCGAATTTTTCCGCACAATTTTGCCTTTTTGTTTTGCAGAACTTGCGCATGCTGACCTGCGCGATTCCGCGCAATGAAACGCCTGCACACCTGGCCAACCTGAACACGCTGTTGCGGAACATGGACGGGCCCCTGAAGTTGGAGCTGCTGGGTTGCTATTGTCCGCCCCAGCTGGAAATGGACAAGAACAGCAGGGTCCGACTCCGACCCCACATTCATCCGGCGGAGAGCATCAGCCAGCCGATGTTACACCAGCTTTGTGCCCGGGCAATGCCCGCGGTGCCGTGAGTTTTTTTTTAAATTATGGCGTCAGTCATTTTTGGGACTGTGTTCTTTAAATTTTCCCTCAAGGGCTATTTTTGACGCTGAATCTGAGTCTGACGTCCATTTTGACCCAATGCGTCATCTGACTGACTTAAATTTTTTTCTTAAAATCATCATTGACTTCTCGGGATAATTTTTGACGCGTAGAATCCCAAACAAATGTCAAAAACGAATATCTGCCTACGATAAAAATTTTTTTGACATTAACGTCAAAGTGACGTCTGATAAACAGTAGAATTTTTTGAGATTTTTTTCAAAAAAGTAATTTTTTGACGCCAAAGTCAAAAATTAACGACGACGCATTACGCCAAAATAGACCTCATAATCGATTTCGACTTTACGGGTCGATTAGGGGAGGAAAAACTTATAATCCAAATTCCCTATTGGGAGAACAAAGCACGCAGTCAACAGAAAATGTGAAAGTGCGAAATAAAATCAATAAATGTCCTTGTTCTTTCGAACTTTGATTTCCAAAGAAAGGATAGGAAGAGTTTTATATTTATTTATTCTTGCAGAATAATTGTGCAAGAGACAGAAGAGTGAATTATATGGGAGAAAACGGGTATTTATATGGGTGGGGAATTGATCACACGTGCAAAATAAATAAGAGCGTCAAGAGAATGGGGAAAGGGCGGGAAATTCAAAGTTATCTGGCCAGCGTACGACATCCCCCCGGTCCATCCAGACTTCGTCCTCGAAGTCGAATAGGTCGCTCGTTCTTCCGGGCGACAGAAGGCGGTGTTCCGGGGTTAGGCGTCCCGCAACAAGGCATTTGAGCACAACAGCCGCAGCTATGGCAAGCGCACCAGCCCCTGAAATGGAAGGACCACGGAGGCCAGAAACCTGAAAAAGATGAAGGGATTTGGTGCCAATCCACGTGGAGAGCGAATTGTGCACAATTAAAGCAGCTCGGCTGGCTAAAATTGTTGACCAAATGGTGATCCGCTTGTCGACAATTCGCATGGGCGGCGAATTGTGAAGATGTAAAACTTTTTGGTTTAACAAAGCTACTGGTCGAATGTCGGATGGCTTTTAAATTAGGACTGTCCGTGGGAGTTTTTAAGTAGGGTTGGCATTTTGGTGCCTCCTCCCTCTTAATTTTTGTCGATGTCCTCATCGGCATTTTTTCTGAATCCGATTTTTGCTGAGCGGAAAGAGCTTTAGGTGGCCATGTCAAGGGAAATCCCCTCTCCACCCGATATTTACGCTCATCGCTCGTCATTCCACCATCTAACCCTGGCATGGAGAGCCGGAAATGGTTAGTAATTTTGAGTGACAAGAGTGATGGAATTTTTAAATTCAGTTGATCATGAGAGTCCAGACTGTAATTTGCACTAAGTTTGACTTTTTTGCCTTTCTTTCTCTTAATCTTCTTCTCATTAGACTCATTTCTTAGAGTTGGATCCAGCTTTATAGCACATTCAACTTGAGAATGTGTCTGAATTACAGGACAATCGTTTTCAGGGGGTGCATTAAAGATATTTTCTAGACACTCGCTAAGATCCTCAATTTGGCCATTATCTTTAGTCCGTGGAGGGGACTTTACTATAGGCAAAGGATCAAAATTTATCAGATCACCAATTTCGACATGATTTTCATCCTTTGAAGGGAACTGATTAGGTGAAAGATCAGATTTCGAATAATCTACCACAGGTTGTGTTGCAGATATTGATGATGGGGCCTTTACTATTTCAATGCGTCCTAATTTACACTACATTGTTGGGGATTTTGAGTTTTAACATGATTGTCTGATTGGAAGAAAGGGTTGCTACCAAAATTCTGTAATTTGGAATTTTGGTTGTTGGTCTGCAAATTTCCTTGTTTTTGATCATTGACCAGTGTGTACGAGTTATTCGAAATGGTTGTCTGACCCGAAATATATGGGGACATTGCTGGTACCGAAGGGATCGATTGATTTGTATAGGTAATGGGATATGTGCAAAATTGTTTTGCATTTGTGTTCTGGGATCGATTTGCATTGGAATTTGCTTTTGAGTAAGAAACTATGGATTGAGTTGGAAACGAAACTTGAGAACTAACCATAATCTGAATATTATTGGTTCGGTTGGAATTAGCTTGCATTTGATTAGCAGCTAGATAATAAGAACTATCAAAATACTGATCTTGAGTACCAACCACATGGGAAGCGGAAGATACGTTTTTAGGTAGATAAGACTTGGGATAATATGCATAGTTTTGTTGTATTTGGGCCTTATTCGGTTGTATGATAAACCCATTGACCAAATAGGGATCGATCAATTGGTTACCTGGGGCAATCTGGAGATATTCACTGTAATTTTGTGACTGATAAACAGAGTTAACATTGCATTGTAATGATTGTTGGGAATAAAATTGAGAATTCTTATTCGCATTTTTGGGATTGGTAGAATATTGCTGATAATACTGATCACGATAATAATTCGGATACATATCTTGTTTTTTAAAAAAAGATGAAAAACAAGAAAATTCCTATTAATTCGGAGGCTACTCGGGTGTTTATTGAAAGTCAGTGATTCTTACCGCTTAGGCAACTTTCTTACAGGTCGTAAGGAAAGCAACTCGGGGGCGCCAAGTACGACTTTACGGGTCGATTGGGGGAGGAAAAACTTATAATCCAAATTCCCTATTGGGAGAACAAAGCACGCAGTCAACAGAAAATGTGAAAGTGCGAAATAAAATCAATAAATATCCTTGTTCTTTCGAACTTGGATTTCCAAAGAAAGGATAGGAAGAGTTTTATATTTATTTATTCTTGCAGAATAATTGTGCAAGAGACAGAAGAGTGAATTATATGGGAGAAAACGGGTATTTATATGGGTGGGGAATTGATCACACGTGCAAAATAAATAAGAGCGTCAAGAGAATGGGGGAAGGGCGGGAAATTCAAAGTTATCTGGCCAGCGTACGACACTCGGGATAATTTTTGACGCGTAGAATCCCAAACAAATGTAAAAAACGAATATCTGCCTACGATAAAAAATTTTTGACATTAACGTCAAAGTGACGTCTGATAAACAGTAGAATTTTTTGAGATTTTTTTCAAAAAAGTAATTTTTTGACGCCAAAGTCAAAAATTAACGACGACGCATTACGCCAAAATAGACCTCATAATCGACTTCAGAGTATAAAATTAGCCCTTGAGGGAAAATTTAAAGGATGAATTTGAACGCCGAGACTCAAAAGAGTCCGAGTCCCTAAAAGTGGGTGTCTTTTAACTAGCGTCAAAATTATTTTTTATCTTATTTAGTTAAAATGGCTCCCGAAATTTTAGAATTTCTATAAGCCATAGTTGCTCTAGCTTTTTTTGCAACATTAATGAATTTCCATGGGAATTCTGAAAAATTTCCTCCTACATGGACGGTAAAAATGAAATTTGAGCGGCAAAAAAGATTTGGCATAAAACTATCGCCAAAGTGATTCAAATTGAATAAATGAACGATCTTTTGTTTCATTCTATTATTTCATCGCGAATACAATGCGTTAGAGAAAAAAGATTATGCGAGAATAAAGCGGAAAAGAAAAAGAGTAAATGTGCGCTGACTAGCCTAATTCCTCATTTTCTGGTGTGCGCTACCATTATCTCCATTTATTTAGCATTTCACGACATTCTGGATACTAAGGAATAAATTTCAGGGCATAAATAAATGATTTTACCAACAAAAATGGATTTTTACTTGGGGGAAATAAAATAGGTTGGACCGACTTTTGCAATGTAGGTATTTTCAAAAGGATTGGTCGTTAATGCATCAGCTTTAAATTTTTGGCGCACTTGGCGTTCTGTAGGATTATTTGTCTTGCCGCCCAAATTTCATTTTTGCTGTCCATGCCTAATTATTTCATTCTTATATTTTTTTACCTTCTTTTAGTGATTTAAGCAACTTTTACGATTGATCAACTTATACGATTGGGCGAAGAAAAAAGCATTGTTTGATCAATATCTTCAGTGTTTTGTTCACTTATTTCAATTTCGAATAAAATTCGAACAATAATTTTTGCTGTTAATATTCATTTAAATTATTTTATAGAAAATATTGAACTTGTTGTGATGATTGATGAGCAATAAAAAGGAAAAAAAAAAGAAAATTCGAAGGGAAAACAGTCATTAGCCCCCGCCCGCTTAGACTTAAGTCCCCCCTCCCCTCAACAAAGCAAAAACTTTTTTTGAAGTTTCTAGGCCAAAAGTATAAAAATTAAATATGTGCAGAATTTTATGCTGAATCTTTTGGGTTCTTTATTTTTAAAATTTCAAAGATTTTTTTTTGAAATTTTCCATAAAACACAAAAAACATTTGAATTTTTTTTGAAAATTTTGGAACTCGCAGAAATTTGAATAATTGGAAGAAACAAAATTTGCTTGAATGGTCTACATATTGCCCGATATTAACCCCCAACATTACAATTTTTAGCATTTGGCTTTGGGGCTTCAGTCCTTGGGGGCTAATGACCTGTAATAAACGGGAATTTTTTTTTGTTCTTGTTAAAACAAATCCACGGAACCAAGAGAATCATTTCAATATTCAAAAAAAACAAAATCCACTTTTTAAACATCTTTTTTCAGCATAACCGAAATTTGGGAAATTGCTCCGCTCAACATTTGCACCGCTGCAATGGCAAAAAACACGCCTTTCCACTGAAAAATTCGACAAAAAATAAAAAAATTGAAAATATTTACTCCTCCGTTGCTATGTTCTTCCTCAGCGTTAGGTATGATCAGGTTGACCAATGCCGGGATTAGCCTAAAATGCCATTTTAATTTTTTTCTGAGAAATTCATTTAAAAATTCATTTTAAGCAACAGAAAATTGGAATTTATTCTTCAGATATTAGCTACCATATTAATAAATCGGCCAAAATATTCTCGGAGACTATTTTCACTTTTGAACAATCATTTTTGAACCAATTTGGACTAACAACCAACACCGCTGGAGTCGAACTTCCATCTCGACATTAAACTGATTTTAAACCCGAAAAACTGGTTTGTCCAATTTTGACCTAGGCCATTTGCGGGATTTTTCTCAAACTTTTGTCTGTGATGGATAATTCTGCAAAAAGCAAAATTGTAGAACACAAATATTAGTATCAATCTGAATTTTAGTATAGATTTTTTGAATCATTCTTTGTAGAGTTATTATCGCGTGAATACCAAAACGACCACTTTTTATGACCCGACCTGGTATTATTAGTAAATCGGCCAAAATGTTCGCGGATTACCTATTTTCACTATTGATCAATAATTTGAATTTTGATAAATTTAATATATATTTTTGTACAATGCGCCTACATCAAAATAAAATATGTGAATGCGGTGTTCATGGCATTGAATGCTTGGGCATTGGACGTTTCAACCTTAAAAAGAATATGATAACTTAGAGCATTTAATTCTACATAGGTACCTAATATTTATCTGATTACAATTTTGATATACTAAGCTTCAAAAAATTATTTTGTAAATTGATTGGACCATTTTCACTTTTTAAGCAACGACCTAGCGCCCGTGAAATATTTATTTTTATGTATTATATAATAATTTTCGCAAAATCATTCAATTTGTGTAAATGGTGCAAATTCAAAATTAAATCAGCCTTATTTTAAAAGCTAGTTTTTGAAAAAAATCCATCCCGATAACTTTTCGAAAAATAAACCATGATTTTAGAATCGAACTTTCATCCACAAAAAAATAAAGATATCACATTTTGTCATTTATATTTTCAAATCAAAAAATAATAATAGCAAAAAAAATCCAAGAAAGTGGGCCTAAAAATTTGTAATTTTATTTTTTAAACTTCGGGTGTCAAAACTTGCCCATCTGATCTGTTTCACAATGCCAACCACACATAGGCCCACGAAAGACATCAAAATGACGTAGCAAATTTGAATGAAATGTTGTTTTGCCAAGGGCATCAAAGCCAACAGGATGTAGCCGATGGCCATAATGTACTGGAAAGGGCACAAAAACGGTCTGTTAAGTAAGCGAGTTATTTTCAAATAATAGAACTTCTAAAATTTCGAATTTTTAATTCTTTAATGTCGGGTCTAAATTAAAAAAAGCTACCAAGGATTATTTTCTTCTGAAATGCCAAAATGGCCGTTTTCCCTGAAAAGTGCCAGATATGACCATAAAGCTAGGTAAAAACTCTCTGACAAGTAAGCAAAATAAAAATCCCTGAAAATTTTTTGAAATTTACTGAATGTTTAAAGTTAAAGTTTAAAAAATAAATAAATTTTTTCCGAATTTTCACTTGCGAAACAGACGTGAGGAGGACCAGAGTTGTCCTTTGACCGATTTGGACCCGGTCGATCAGTTGTCCCACCACAATGGCCAAAATTGCGGAGATCAGAAAGGGAAGTGCAACAACCACACCCGTCCGATTTGTGGTCAGTCCAGCAGTCTTTGGGAAAATTTGTTTTTTTTTAATTATTCGTTTAAATTGGTTCTAGGGTGTGTTAAAAAACTGTCAAACGATTCTATCAAAAAACAAAATTTTAAGGTCTACTAGGCCAAAAGTATAATATCAAATATGCGCAAAATATGCACAAATCTTTTAGGTTTTTGGCTTTTTTATTTTCCCTATAATTTTTTATTCTTGAAAAATTTGTGTCTTTATCAAAATCTCAAAATTTTTAACGAAATTCGAACCAACAAAGACCAAAATATTTAGATAAATTTTTTGAACATATTGGTCCATAATTTTGGCTTAGTAAGCTTTAAAATAAGAAATTTAATGTCTGGGGAAAGTAATTTTTTGTATACCCAGGACTCACAAAGAGTCCGACTCCAAAAACTGATTGTCTTCCAATTATTATCCGATTTGGATTTTCATTTTTATGTTACCAAAAATGCTCTAAAGTGACAAAATTTCAATTGAAAATGGTGAACATACCTTGTTTAAGTAGGTTGGACCGTATTGAGCGAATAGGTGGTTGCCCAACACAATGCCCACATCCACAGCGAAAATGGCCCAAAGGTGCGGATTCATAAGCTTAATCAAATTGCGTGGATAATGTGATTCGAAATACCATAATTCTTTGAGATCATAGCTCGAGACTGAAATTTTTCAAGGATTCCAGAGCTAGGAATTTAAAAGTCCACTTATAGCATTGCAATGTCAAGGATAATTATGCTTACTGTACTATTCGGTTTAATTAGACAAAAAGGCATAATCCATCCAAAATCTTACAAAGCCAATGTAGATGTTGAATCCCTTTGGATTTGAAGTTGAATTAGGGTTGTTTGCATAATTGTGCTGATGAGTTTTGCCCAATTGGATAGTGCACATTTCTTTGTCGGTTATAAAACTAAAACAATTTTAAATACCAAAAAATTGGATTTTTTAAATTGTAATTTGACAAATTTACGGTGACAATTAGTTATATTAGACTGTACAATTAGAATAATTAATTAATTAATTTTAATTTCCCATTTTCACCGTTGGTTTCGTGGCGAATCGCGGAATATTAGGAAGAACAGCAAAAATGCCAAAATGGTGAGAGTGCCGAGCAAATAGTACAGCGCAGGCCAGCCAAGCCGAGATTCGCACAAGAATCCGGCCAGAGGCATTGTGATTATTCGGCCCATCGAAGAAGAAAAAAGAGAAATTCGAAAAAACCATTTTCACATTTTTACCTAATAGAAACATTTTCGGTCTTTTTTTCATCTCTTACTAGGCGAAATAAAAGGCAGATACGTGCAAAAAATGTTTTTTTTCTTTTTTGAATTTTGGAGAAAAACTTTTTCCGTTATTTTTTAACAAAATGTTTGAATAATTCGATTAACTAAAAATATAGAGCACAATATTCTATATATATTTGCCTTTTTTAGTTTTGATAGAAATATTGGTACTTTTTTTCAAAATTCTAGCACTTTAGTCCCAAATATCTGTAATTTTCTAAAAACAAAAAAAAATTCTAATGGATTTACAACAATTCGTTCGTTTTTAAAAATAAAATTTAACGAATTTTTGGTCCAAATTCATAAAATACCAATTACTACCTGTAAATGGCATGACAAAATACTGATGAATATGGTCGTCTCTCTCAAGGGGCTCCAATTTTTGCTGATTAATTCTTAACAAAAATAAATAAATAAATTTACAAATTTAATAATAACCAACCCATAGAGACGTAAGAAGTAGCCAGGATTAGGCCCTAAATTTCAAATAAATTTAAAAAGTTCAGAAGTTTTATTTATACTTCTCTATTCTGGTTTTGTAAGACAGATTCTGATTTTTATTCCCAATATATCGATATTGTCACCTACTTCAAGCTCCCTCTTCAATTGAAACCTCTATTTAAATTTTTGTCTGATTTTTGGTTCTAAATACATATTTATTGGAAATTCAAATTAGTTGAATAAGTTCTTGCCCATTTTCTGAATAAAAAAATAGAAGCCCATTAAGTAGTTGCGCATTATCCATAAATTGTAACCCGATTAAAACCTGAAACATTCGCGCGCAAAACAGCGCAACAAAATTGTAGGGTTGGGGAAGAAGTTGCGCAGCTGCTGGAGTTGCAATCGTTGCTAATCCGCCAAGCAACCCGTATATGGTGAAAGCACTACGGAAGCCGATGCGGGAACAGAGCTGGTGAAGTGGAGCGGAAGCGAGCAGAGTGCCGAGGGACAGGGCGGAAAAGAGCCAACCCTGCTGGGCAAAGCTGAACATGGCAGTGGGGGCAGGGGCCAGATCGGAAGAAGAAGAAGATTCTGGGGAAAATCAGAAAGATGAAATCAGAAGATTTTTAGACGAAAAATAGGTAGTAGAAAATGGGAAGCCAGCAGAATGGCGAAATAGGAAGAATGGAATAGAATAAAAAATTCTGTAATTATGGAACAGAATAATAAATGGCGATTCCCGGAAATTTTCGACAGTGGAAATTTCGACAGTTATACATTTTTTAGAAAGCTTTGTGTTCGACAAATTTTGGGGGGTTTTGAGGGTGCTAAGTCTGAATTATATATGATTAAATCAATCAAATGTTATCGACGACTAATAGTGCACTTTCGAAATTCCCGTTGTCGAATATTCTACATACAAAGCTAAAAAGTTTATCATATGGTGTAGACGATTCAAATTTTTGAAACTCAAACAAATTTTTTTCCGGGCACTGTAAAAATTTCCGTTGACTGTCGAAATTTTTCATTGTCGAAAATTCCGAGCACCCTAAAGAGTAATAACTATTTAACCTGTAAGGTTTCTGGGAAGCCACAAAGAATCACTTCACATACATACCATACCATAACAATACTTACCATTATTTGATGATGGTGGTATTGCTGTGCTGTTGTCCTTCTTCATGCAGACGACCGTGAAGTGCAATGCCACCGTGTTGGACATGCCCAGGGTCAGGCACAATGTGCTCAGTGCCAGCACCAAAAAGCGAATGCCACCAAAACGGCAGTGTACTGTAGCATTGGACATTTTTGGTACGGTAATTGGTGGGACAGGTACGGTATTATGCGAAGGATGTGTGGAAGGCGAGAAAGATCGGACCATTTTGGGCCAATCAGGACAATCTCAGTGAAAAAAAAGTGACAAAGTTGAGTGAACAAACACAATTTCTATAAAGCTAAAAAGTTTATCATATGTTGTAGACGATTCAAATTTTTGAAATCAAAAACAAAAATTGTCCAAACTTTTTAAGGGGGCAGTCTA
This sequence comes from Rotylenchulus reniformis, assembly GCA_001026735.1. Taxonomy (NCBI): domain Eukaryota; kingdom Metazoa; phylum Nematoda; class Chromadorea; order Rhabditida; family Hoplolaimidae; genus Rotylenchulus; species Rotylenchulus reniformis. The sequence continues at coordinate 13,188 of LDKF01002636.1, read as the reverse complement.
CCACATATTCTGAACCTTCCAAAAAATTTGCTTCATCCGAGCATGGTCATAACATCATCCAAATTTTTTATCGATGTTTTGAGGTTCGGATGATGTTTTAACCAATTAAAATGCTTTGAAAGTTTCATATTGTAAACCTACCCCCCCCCCCCAAAAAAATAGTTATTTTATGTTCTCGCGTTGTTTTTGCTAAAACTTTCATGTTTGGCAAACTTTTGTTCCCAGATTCGGAATCAACTGAAATCCAATCGGCTACAACATATATACAAAAAAAACAATTATGGAAGTTTTCTTAAAACAAATCAATTTTTGTCTTCTCAATGATCCATTCATATTGATAAAATATTGTGTGAATTTTTACGTTCATTTTATCGAATTAGATATCACAATTTTATATTTTGTGCGATAACTGATGATGATCACATGTAAGAAGAATAAAATGAATAAAATTATAATTCGATCGCACGATATATTATATCTCTAGCAAAATGAAAAATTTTTAGACTCGAGAATCAATTGCTAAAATTCCTGAAAATTCATTAAAAAATTCGCATGAAAATTCTGTCCTAAAAATGAAAATACCTGCAAATTTGTTTGGTTTAAATTGATCATCGCATTTTGGCATAAAATATGTAGAAAAATAAAATTTTCTGAATTTTTGGGCATGAAACCTGGCAGAAAACATTATTTGGATTTCAGATTTATATACCAAAAAATTTTTCAGAACTTTTTTTTTAATCCTCGTTATGCTATTCCATTGACTCATTTTCTTTTTTTCTAATGGTATTATCATAATTTTTAAATTTTCTACCGAATGATTTCCATTTTAGATTAAAATCATTCCATCGATAGGCTTCAAAATTCGTGTTTTTTTCTTGAATAAATATTTTATAAAAAAACAATTCTAATAATTGATATTATGAGCCTATAAATTTTAAATGCATAATGTAATTTATGCTTTACATCCAGGCAGTTGTATGTACTGAAATTTCTATTCTTTATCAAATGGATTTTCTCAAAATGATAAATGCGATCAATTTGATAACAGCGCGTTTAGAGAATGTTTCAATTGGAAGGATAAAAAATGATAAAAATCTTAAATATGTCTTGTTGTTCATGTGTTCCTCATACAACTTATCACTGACGAATTTTCAGAATTTACGCAGTCAATTGTTCACAGGTAAAGGTTCCGGACTAGTCCGGTGCAATCTTTCAGGAACCAGTCGACGATGTTGGCGGCATAAAATCCGATCAAAAACCCTGGGGCGTATAGCAACATCAGGACAAGGAATGCCGTCCAGACCAAAATTCCGGGCACCACCAGATGCCATCTTATTCGTTGCGCGGGTTGCACAACATGGAAATCTTGTTGTCCTCCAATATGTGATCCTGTTGATAGAGGGGCATTGGTCGCCAGAACAGCTAGAACTCGTTGCTCATCATCAGTCATGTTTGGATGTCCGCTTGGTACAGCTCCTTCTTGTTGTCCATGTTCTCCCGCATTTTGTTGACCAGCTTGCACAAAATCATGTTGTCCTTCTGGTACATCTCCAACTTGTTGTCCCTCTCCATTCTCCACGTGTTTCTTCAAATAGTCCCTCAATTTGACCAATGCCCCCAACAGGGCTTTGTACTTGCGTCTCTGATTAGCCTCTACGTGTGCGTGCGAAGTTGTGCCGGCCAGCAAATGCAGCAAGTACTCGCCGGGCAGCAACAATCCGCGCACGATGGACCGGGACATGCACAGGGCAAAGTTGACGGGTCCGCGCAGCAGAGGATTACTCTATCGAAAGCAATGGGAATAAAAAATTTTGCCTTTTAACTTTTATATCCCCATAATATGTATTTTAATAATAAAACTTTTTTTAATTAAATAAAATTTGATTTTTCTTGCTAAAATGAAGGAAGACATTTTAATTTACCAAATAAAAAAGTTCTTGATGGAACAGTTCCAAGTTATAATCTTTTGAAATGCTTCTATCGGCGAGAGAATCCAGAACAATTAGTTTGTATAAAATCTCTTCTCATAACCTACCATGTTCATTTTTGGTCATTTTTCTCTCAAAAATGACCATTTCTTAATAAAAGGTTCAATCATCAGCTTTTTACATTTATTTCAGCAACTAAAACTACGACTTTAAGAGCCAAGCTATACTTATTGCCAAGCTATACTTATCATAAAGAATCCTTCAAAATACCAAGCTATACTTATTGCTTAGCTATACTTATCATAGAGAATCCTTCAAAATACATTCGATTTCAAAAAAGCTAAATCTTGAAACTAAATTTGGACGTAGTCTCTCTATCTGTCTTTACATGTCTGATTTGATGTTGTGTCTCTACCCATTTAAATGCCAAAGAAAAATAGAGAAAGAGAAAAGATCATATAAAAAGGAGAGAATTTTAACAAATTTCACTTTAAAATATAGATTTTTTAATTTGAAAAGATTCCTTATGGCAAAAACCTGTAATCAGCAATAAACGATTAGTTTTTTTAAATGAAGATATTTCTTACTTCTTGTAGAATTTCTTCCCCGGGATTCATAGTTTTGTATTGGAGTTTCAGCGCTTCAATGGATTCGTCCAAAACTCGCAAATGTCCCCGGTTCACATCGCCTAATTCTCCAATGTCCATTACGGTTCTTTTCAAATTCTGACAGATTCCAGCCATTTGGGCGCCTCAAACAAAATAATTTTATACAAAAAATAAAATCAGTTCAGATCAGAATCCGTTGTCCTATATTAGATATTACTATAGGACAATTTTTTACCAAATTCTAGCTGAAATGAAGTGCCAGCAAGTATTCTTGATAGCTAAACTTGATGTTATCACATTACATAGCTTTCTAGGCATCGTTCCCTGATCCCTGGTTCAGGGGCGTATCTAGGATTTGGTC
>LDKF01002635.1:14820-25369 GCA_001026735.1 Rotylenchulus reniformis | reverse complement strand
TTTTTTTTAGAGAAACTGTGGATTCACTGGTGGAGGAAAGCGGATGTCGCATCGAAAATCCCCTCTCACAACGACTTCGGGAATGTGGTCGGAGCAATAGGATTTTCGGATTTGCATGGACAACGACCTAAATTTTCAGTCCAATTTGGAGAATGGCGAAAGGCGCTGGAAGTTGTGGAGAAGATACGGCCCCAGCTCAGCGAGCGCCAGTACATCACAGTCAAGGTGCTACTGTTGGAGGAACTGTTCAAGGAGCTAGTGGAGCAGCAGCAGGTTGGGACAGTACAACTGAAACTCACTAAAATATTTCTTTTTATCCTCAATTCTTTCGGGTTTTTAATCCTTTTTGTCCATCTTGATCCAATTTTTCCTTTCCATTCGATTTGATTTTTTACCTTATTTTTGGTTTCTTGTACTTGCAGGACATAGTGGGGCTGGGGTGCCAGTAAGTACCTCCAAAATCCGAAAATTAAAATTTTCACACCATAGAAGAAAAAGAAAAAAAATTAAAAATTTTAGAAAAATTGAAGGGCTCAAATTTTTCAAAAAAAATTCCGGCGACTCCTATTTTCGGGCTATCAGCATTAGATTTCTTCATAAAACATATTCTTTAAACAAAAAAGAATGCTCAAATTTTTTAAGAAATCCTATTTTTTAAAATTTTACAGCAGCTTTTTTTGTTCATCAGCGACTCAAAATTAGCCCTCTCCTTTTAAAAAATGCCCGATACCTTGTTGTGCCTTCGTCTCCTCTACCAGTATGATCATTGTTCCCCTCACTGCTCTTCCAGTACCTGGTTGCGCTGCGTCTGCTCCAACTGGACTACCCCAAGTGCAAGGAGTTGCGCCACCGCCAGGAACATTGGGCCATGGTTTTGTGCTCGCGCGAGGTGACCGGCGCCAGTGGCGGCGGATGCCAATTTCGAGGCAAAGGCGAGAACAACAGCGGAGGAGTGCAGCAAGTGCTGGGAGTGCTCAGGAAGATTCTTCCCCCGTCACTGATGCTGCCCCCGAACAGATTGCAGGAACTGTTGAAGCAATGTGAGTTGTGGGAGGGAGCAGATAGATAGAACAAGGAAGAAAACGTCGGTTAAGAAATTTGGAAATTGTAGAATATATTTTTAAATTTTTTGGAAAATTTAGGCCAGATTTTTTGAAAATTAAAAAACCTTTTAATGGAATTCATTAGAGAACATTTTTAAATATTATTAATCATAATTCATAGAAAAAATTGCCATAATTTGCAAAAATATTAATCTTTTAAACTTAAAATTATCAATATACTTATTTGTGTAATACAAAACTTTCCATTACTAGTAATACCATTAAAAAATTTGACGCTGTTTTGGTTTCGGTGCAAATTTTTTTAAAAAATTGATCTGATAATTATTCCCCATTTTCAGCATGGCTATATCAGGTTGATCAGCGCAGTAATTTATAATTTCCTTTACTAATTATTTTTTCTGAAGACAAAACAATGTGATCTTCATGTGCTTTCACGCGAACAAAACGTGTTGGACGAACGTGCCATTCTCTTGGACCACCAATGCTCCAGCAAGGAGTTCCCCGCCAAAAACACTTGTGTGCGCCTGCCTCAAAAAATCATTATTTATTAAAAATATGTATTTTTTAATTTTTACAGACCTTGTACATGCACAACTCGGAAGTTTGGTGTGTCAAATTTTCCCCCTGCGGCAAATATCTGGCTTCTGGGGCCAAGGGTAACCAAGTGCTCATCTGGCGAGTTACCAGGTTCCCTACTAAAAAAATTGTTTTTTTTATTAATTTTAATTTTCAGCTCGACCCAAGTGCACATCTACCAGAACATTCAGATCCTGCAGGATGTTGTGGGAATCGCCTCATTGGCTTGGAGTCAGGACAGCCGCTATTTGGCGGTAACTAGCACAGAGCAGGCCAATGGAGTCGGGGTAAGCAAATTCCTGATTTAGGGTTTTAGAAATTCAGGTTTTTATGTGGCTTGAACTTTTTTCTTTTTTTATATACATATCAATTTTTCGATTTATTGGAATTTTTTAGGCCTGTAATTTCTTCCCTCCCCTTCTTAAGTGCTTCATCTACTTTGTTCCTACGGGTCGGCTGGTCAAGGAGTACACTCACTACACCGGTGATGCCTTCACTACTGTCGCATTTTTCCAAGACGGGTCCCACAAGTTGGCCTGTGCCGGCCAAAGGGGTCATTTTCATGTTTATGTAAGTTAAATAAAAAAAATAAATAAAATTTTATGATTACTTCCAACCTCATAAAATCCCTTATTAGGACATTCATCGGCCCGAGGACAACGCGAAAAACTTTGAGGGATTCCGGATCCGGTGCCTGTACGCGTGCATGGACGGCAAAACCGTGTTGGCTGCTGACACTCACAATCGGTTGGCAGCCTCTGATATCTAGACCAATCAACAATTCATTTTTTAGGATCAGAGCTTACGATTTTGACACAATGCACGAGCAGACAATCATCCAAGAAGCTAGTCAAATTATCACATTTTGGTGGGACCAAAAAGCTCATTAAATTAATAATAAACTTTTTTGTGTTTTTATAGCGTCGATCGGAACGAAAAGTATTGTTTGGTCACCACCAAGACGGAGGGCATTCGTCTGTGGTGTCTGCGGACCAACGCACTGATCCGATCGTTTTTCGGTGCCAATCACAGCGAATTTGTGGGTTCATTTTAGTCCAGCATTAGTAAAAATACGATTTTTTCATTTTGTTAGGTGATCACCAGTTCTTTCGGTGGACCCGATGAGTCTTTCATTGCCTCTGGTTCCGAAGGTGAGTTTAAAGAATTCACAAATATTGAGGGCAAAAATTAATATTCTATTTTTTAAAAATCGGGAAAAATTAGTTTTGAAAATTTTTTATCCCAACCCTTTTCCATAATAACTTTTCTCTCTTTCTCTCAGACAACTCCATTGTGATTTGGAACTTGCGTCGATCACACCCGGTGAAGCGTCTGATCGGTCACACCAGTGAGTGCCATTTCTGATAGCCTTAAATTTCTTTACTAATCGAATGGATTGATCAGAATGTTTATTTTCCTCCAGGCACAGTAAATTCGGTGAGCTGGAATCCAGCGGACAGCGCAATTCTCGCCTCGGGAAGCGATGACGGGACCATCAAGTAGGATTATTCAGCAAATATAACTGCAATCGTGCAGGATTTTACCATTTTTAGTTCTATTTTTAAATGGTAAAATTTTTTAGGGCATTGGATTTATTTATTTATTTATTAGATCTCTTTAGTCTCTTTTAAGTTCAATACGAGGATTAATGGATCAATTTACTGTAACTTTTTTTAGGATTTGGTCCACTGGGCCGGCGAGTTGATCAGCAAGTCGACCTGAACCATAACACCTCCCCTTCTCCTCGAATAAATTCCCTCCATCCTCATTTTGTCAAAATTGAAGCATCTTTTTTTCCATTTTCGTCGACAAAATTAAATTCTCCGAAAAGGCATCTGAACAGTTTTATTCCTCAAAGACAGCCAAAACAGATTTTCTACTGACTTTTCTTCTCTCTTGCATTCTTGTCATGTCAATATACATACATATGATGATGTTCCATGATGATCACCCACCTTTCTTCCTCTCTACTTTATTGTCTTTTTGATTGGCACATAATTTTACTTTGGATGATGTTCCCCTCATGAATTTCCTCCGATTTATTTTTTCGATTGATATTTTCCATTTTCTTCAATTGAATCAAAAATGGCAAACAGAAAAATAAAAAATTGAAACGAATTATTTTATTGAATTGTGATGGGAAAGAAAGATAAGGCATATCTGGGTGGGATCGAAGTTAGCGAGAGATTGATTAAGAGTCGTTATCATTGATCAGGCAACAAAACGGAGAATGGAAGAAAGAGAATCCCAGAGAATTTGATCAAGATTATGGGTGACAGGCAGAGAAGAGCGATCAAAAAATCAATGAACTTAGAAAAAGGGAGAAGCTGATCTAAAAAGGGAAGGAGACAATTGAGCGCGAGGCCTGAGCCAAAGGGTGCGCGAGTACGACCATTGGAATTTAGTCAAAATGTTTATCATGTTTGGTCATTTTTGAGAATGATCCATTTTGCTTTTGGGTCGGCGTTCCTTTTTCTCAGAACTCGTGGCTCAATTGTCCCCCTCACAAAGTTACGATAGGGACAAAGAAGAAGAAGAATGGCCGATGATGGCTGGATTACGGTGGGAAATCACGCCGGGATTCTGCTGGTGTGGGAGGGGAGGGACTGACTGATCATGATCAGTGACCAGTCGGCGGATCAACGCTGTCCCTCTTGCTCCAAATTGATCAAATTGTAACATCTGGTGGGCAGGGAATCTGAAACCGGGGATTGGGGTACGGTAGAGACTAACGGTTACGGTATGGAAAAGCAGGGACCGGGTATTACGGTATTCGTATTGGTGATCAACCTGTGGCATGGAAGCGACCAGATGGTATGGTCTATGGTACTGTATACTCGGACTGGGACTACTGTATGGCACAGAAAAGGCAGACTATTACGGTAAGGAAGGAGAATTACGGTACAAGGGTACGGTCGGTGGAGATTGGTGCCTACTGTGCAATGCTGTAATTTGGCTTACCCCTGATCTGGCGCAGATTCTCCAGCTCTTTCGTCAGCCCATCGATTTGCCTTTAAGGGGAAGGAAAGTGACGTCCTTCCCTGCCCTTTCTCTTTTCCCTATTCTGTTCTGATTTCTCTCCATTCTTTTCTCCTTTTCTGTTCTGTTCTGATCCTTCCCTGATTTCATTCCTTTCTCCCTGTTCTGTTCCTCTCCTGATTCCATCCTTTTCCACTCTTCTATTCTGTTCTGATCCCTCCCCATTTCCTTTCCCCTCTTCTGTTCTGTTCCTCTCCCGATTCCATTCCTTTCTCCCTGTTCTGTTCTATCCTGATTTTCTCCCACGATTCGTTCTTTTTCCCTGTTCTGTTCTGTTCCGATTCCTTTCCATTTCCTTTCCCCTCTTCTGTTCTGTTCCTACCCAAATTTTCACTTCCTTTTCCCTGTTCTGTTCTGATTTTCACCTCTTCTGCAGCATTGCCTCTCCCTCGGCCCTTCTGATCCTCTCGCTCATCTTCGCCTCACTGTCACTGGCCTCGTATCTTCCCTCCGCTGACTCCAACAACTTTTCCATTTCGTCCAATTGGGCGTCGTCCACATTCTCCAGCGAATCTTCAAAATCAATCGATACATTGATCAATGATCCCGATCAATCGATAAATTATCGATCGATCGATCAGATCCCGATCGGCTTACTGAGCTGATCCAGCGCGGCCGACAGTTTCTTCTCTGAGTCGTCCAATCTCTCCTGCAGCGACTTAGCGGTGGACTCGGACAGCGTGGCCTTCTTCGCAATTTCGTTGGACCGATCGGTGTCCGAAGTTGCCTGAACAGGCCCCGAAAAGTTGGAATTTCGAAATCAAGTCCAAAATGGTTGTCCTTGTTTTACCTGGTTCTCAAAGTCCCTGGTGGTGGCCATCACCGACTCCAGGGCGCTGTTCAGCGTGCCGTCCAGGGTGTTGCGCACCTCCGAGGACTTGGCCGTTGTCTGCTCGGTGGCCTCGGCCAGCTTGGCGGATTCCTTAAAATGCAGGTTGATCAAGCATCCTTGTCTTGATTCAGAGCACATGGTCCAGCCCCTCACATTCTGCCATAGCTTCTGATCAGATCAGATTTACCTGGGTTTCTGATCAAAAAATTATCCTCGAAACTTCGAAATTCCTCAGGTCCCGATCAACTTCCATCGGTCCAGAATTCAGGTCCTTTTCCAGGTACTAATCAGGTACTGATTGTGGTATCAATCAGCTCGTCTTTAGTAGGGTTCCGATCAGTCTCTGATCAAAATTAAGATCACCTCTATCTTCAATTCAATCGTCCAGATTCTGATCAGAATTTTCCTATGTCCTGAACAGCTCCCTAACCAAGCTTTTGTGGAGATCCACTTTTTCAGCTTCTTTTCAGATCACTACCCTATTTCTGATTAGATTCTTATAAAAATGATCAGATTCCAACAGCTCCCAGATCAGCTCCTGATCACTCTCTCCCCCCGGCTCTTCCGTACCTCCGCCAGGTTCTGCGCCTTCAGTTTGGCCTCCTCTGCCACCGTGGCCGCTTCCGCCGCGTTCTGGCTCGCATCCCCCACCGCTCCCTCCGCTTCCGCCGTTGTCCCCTGTGCCTCCTCAATCTCGCGCTCAATGTCCCCGAGGCCGGTCATCTCTTCCGTCGCCTCCGCGCGACTCTGCTCAACTTTGCTGTGGAAATCTGAAGAGAAGCGGAAAGAACGGATGAAAAGGAAGCGGAAAAGCGGCAAAAAAGAGAACAAAAGGGTGAAAAGGAAGTGGAAGGAAACGGACCGGAAAGGGCGTCGTGTGAATCTTTGGCATCGTTCCAGGTTTTGGTGGCCAAGTCGAAGGCCGCCTGAGTGCGCACGTTGTAGGACTCCACCTCGTCGTAGGAGCGGTCCACGAGCTGCAACATCAAAATAAAATAACTCTGTGGTATCCGGTGCCGGATCGGTAAGGATGCCATTCTTCCCTCCGTGCCGTGCCATCCTTGGCACTGTTCTACCACTCGTCTATGATCCCCGCTTTCTACTGTATCCTCTATCGCATTGGCTACTGTATCAACACGCCTTCCAGCCGCCTATAGTGTGTTCCATCCTGCCCCCCATACTCATCTGGCTACCGTATTCCATTCGAAGTTATCATATCTTTCCTCAATTTTCCTACCGTATACTTTCTCCTTTCGTTCTTCAGTTCGCAATGCATCCTACCGAACAGTACGGTAGGTTAATGTCCGGTGTCGGAACGGTCCATAGATCGATTTCAGCGATTTCAGATTTCCCAGCCCCTTATCCCCTGATTCGCCTTTTGATATTTATCCTTCCTTTTTACAGTATCCTGATCCCTTTCAACAGTATCCCGTTCCGTCTTCCTACAGTAATCCTCCCCTTCTTGAACTTGCCTTCTGCTTGTCCTGCGCCGCTCGGAGCTGTTCCCTGGCCTCCGCGATCTGTCTCTCCGCCTCCCCCAACACTTCCGCCTGCTCCTCCGCCTTCGCCCGCGTCCTCTTCAGCGCCTCCGTGCCCTCCGCCCTGAGTTCCGCCACCCGCTCCTCCAGCCCCTCCGACGGCACATGCGCCAACCGCACGCTCTCCACGCCGCTCAGCACCAGCGCCGCCTGCACAAAAGGACCATTGGTTGGTTGATTTGAATATGGCGCAAATTCCCATCAGAAATGGTTAATTTTCACTACTTCAAGGGAATTTAGCTTCAGAAAAATGAAAATTTCCCAAATAAGGCGATTTCCGAGTCTTGGGAAACAATTTTTGGCCCCATCTCGCTTCTCCGAGTCCCGTAAAATATTCATTCTCATTTAAAGTATGACTCGCCTCGTTGTGGGTCCGGTTGGTCTCCAGGGACTGCTCCAGCGCCATCTGCTGGACCGCCTTCAGGCGATGCTCCAGCTCTTGGACCTCCGCGAGGAGCGCAGAAATCTGCTGACTGCTGCTGGAGGCTGAATATGAGTTGGCATTAAGGAGCTCGATAAAAGAGCACTCTTCTCTCTCTCTCTCTCTCACCATCCAATTTAGAACTTTGCGTATCAGAATCTGCTGATCAATCTCCTATCGGACTCATCCCTGGCGATTGCTGCGCACTATTTATATTTACTCATAAAATGTGTGGACCAACTCACCCCCAATCATCATCATGAGAACCAATCATCCGATAGGATCATTTTGCTTATCTCTGGTGCTCTGAATCAACTTAAAAATGGGTCTGATCACTGATCAATCCCTGGATACTCTATGAGGATAATACTTTTCCGAGCTTGACTTTATAGATTGGCCAAACTCTGATCATTAAGTGTGATTTCTGGGAGTGGAGGATTATGATCAATGTTCAGTACGTATCTCCAATTTTTTTTTCGTATCTCGGATTGATGAACAGGCCTCACAAGGATCGATCAGTTGCTTATCCGTTGCGGGGATCTTTGCTGTGCCCCGATATGATCAATTAATTCCATTCTATAAGATTAAACAATAGTGGGATCATTTTGATCAGGACATGGTCATTTTGCTTATTCCACTCGATCTGATCAGTCAATTCCCTAAGATCGATCACTCCGCTTCGCTTACCCCCAAAAATTGCTTCGTTGGCGTCGGCCAGCGACTGTCGGGACGCCTTGCGGATCTGCTCGGCCATCGCCAGGATGTCCCTGCGGCGTTGTTCCTGCTGATCCGCCAATGCCTTGGAGTTCCCCGCGATCTCCGACAACTGTTGGCTTCTCTCGCCGTAGCGATCGGATGACTCTTGGGCAGCGGCCAGGTGTTGCTCGCCCTGGGTTTGCGCGTAGTTGATGCCCACCGAAAGTTCCTTCTGGGTGGACTCTGAAAAGCAAAGAAAGTGATCGGATCCAGCAGATCGGGAAAGTTGCGAGCAAAGGCATCTACCGTATTCCCTCTATTAGAACGGCCCCCTCCATTAGATCGGCCCCCCTCTAATAGACCGGCCCTCTCGGGGATGGTTGAAAAAAGAGGCCCCTCCATTAGTCTGGCCCCCTCCATTAAACCGGCCCCCAACAAAAAGACCTTCCTTCAAAAGCCATAGTCGAATGTTTATAAATTTTATTTTGGATGAAATATGCAAACGTTTTTTAGAAATCAACTAAAGTTTTTCATTTTGAATTTAAAATTGCAAATGGACAAACAAACATACAGGAGCCAAGATGAAAGCGATTGCTCGGTTAAATTTTTTTAGCTGAACTTATTTTGTTAATTTTTTTGGTTGATTTTTCAGGGTTTACAGAAAAATTTTTGATGGTTGAAAATTAAATCGGCCCCTCCATTAGATCGGCCCCCTCTATTAGACCGGCCCCCTCTCAAGGGTGGTTGAAAAATAGAGCGGCCGGCCGTTCTATTAGAGGTAATACGGTATTTAGGAGAGATGGATGGGGGGACAATTGATCAGGGTGGCATTGTTGCCATTAACCAAAGGCATTTTGACTGATCAATGATTGATCAGCCGAGCGAGGTTTGCCAATGTTCGACTGATCAAGGAAGGGGGAAAGGAGTGAGGTAACAAAAAATTGATCACGGAAATGAATCTGTGGTCTCAATGGAACAGTTGGCTAGGGAAAGATCAAGCTAAGCTAAGGAGAGATCGGTGATCGGAGGATAGATATATGATAAATAAGATTAATGAAGCGTTGATAGGAGATTGGATTGTCAGTGCTTTCTGATTTTCTGATATGGTGGGTGATCAATAGGGGATGGATTTTCAGATCATAAAAACGTTTTCTATTTGGTGATTACTGGTTAGCAAATTATTGGTGAAGGGCATTAAGCTTGACCGATTGGTCGTATATGAATGTTGGACTGATCAGTTCCGATCTGATCAATCAATCAAATCAATCACTTACCTTTGTCCCTCCCGAACAGCTCCAGCTGTCCCTCCACCCTTTCTGCGTTTGCGTCGATTCGGTGCAAATTGTTGCGCACATCGTCCACCAGTTGGTCCCCTTCGGCCAACTGGGCTCGCAGAGCGATCACTTGGTCCCGGATGTGCGAGTCATCGCCATCTGGAATCAAAAGAGTAACAGATCAATCATCATCCGAACATTTTTATGGGTTCCAATTGATCAATATTATGGCCTCAAATCACTTTTCCCCTTCCCAATTTTCTTGTTCCTCTAATGTGAGCCTTTTCAAAAGTAATCTGGCCAACCATTATGTGATCCGGTCCTCGGAAACATGATCTTTAGATCAATTCAAATAGATACAACTACCTATGAGCGTCAACCCTGATCTGGGCAATGGCCTCGGCTAAGGATCAGATCACAATCGTGGTTCACTAGGATTCATTTACTCTGATCGGTCTCATTCAAATTCTGATCATGATCCGATCATGACACTCACCCAGCTTCTGTGCCGCCTTCTCGTGCAATGACTCCACATCCGATCGCACCTTCTGCACATGGTCATCAAACTCGCGATCATTCACCTTCACCTATAGGGAGGGTATCGATCGATCAAAATGATCAATGATCAATCCCACCGGGTTGTTGATGATCTCGTCCAGATTCTCGCGCAACTCGCCCATTGTGCCGTTGATTTCGTTTTTGCGCGATTGGATCAGAGCGTAGCAATCGTCGCAAGCCGGACAGCCCCCGCGCAAATTGAAACTGAACAGTAATCAAATGATCAGGTGGGGGTGATCAATCTGCTGATCAGATCAAACCGATTCTCGGAACACTGATCACAGCGACGTCCCTCCACATTCTGACGGCACAGACACTGGCCCGTGCCCACATCACATTCCGGCGTCTCGGATCTGAGATAAAATGAAAAAATGTGCCAAATTGCAATATAAAAATGAGCAAAAATTGAATGTTGAAAGGTGTGCTAAAAGGATGTAAAAATTGTCGGCGCTATTTGGAACATACCTGAAATAGGGGGGGGGTCGACCCCACCTACCCTCGTTCGTAAAGGTCCCCAAAAAGGGTACCCCCTTCGTAAGGTGGGGGGTCGG
>LDKF01002635.1:1061-14720 GCA_001026735.1 Rotylenchulus reniformis | reverse complement strand
AAAATGAAAAGGGCCCCCCCCCCTGTTAAATTTGTGGGTTTTCAAAAGTTACCGTCTTCCAGATAGTGCCAAATTGTCTATCATATAATCAAATTGGACCAAATTGGCCATTTTATGAAAAGATGTGCCAAGCTGGGCCATTTCACTAAGGGCCAATTTTTATTGATCGGCGGATCTTTATTTTCATTTTTGTTTAGTCTCAAAAACTCACAATGTCAGTTTGAAACATTTTATGCTTTTTTTGCTCATGTCAAATCATTAAAGGCAATTTTGATGGTGCATTTTTCCTATCAAAATTTTGGCGGTGTATTTTGCGATCAAAATCAAAGAATGGAGTGGATTCTGATCGATCTTTCATAAAATTCGAACCCATAAAAAATTCAAATTTTTTTATTTACCCAATGGGGTCGCACTGGCACTGTTTGCAGCCGTCGGCGCTGAAGCCAAAGTGCCGTGGGGCGCACTGATCGCATCGTCGGCCGGTGATGCCGGGCTTGCAGTGGCATTGGCCGGAGAGCAAGTCACACACTCCGCCCTCCAGGGAGCCCAGGGGGTCGCACTCGCAGGGATGGCAGCCGGAGCCGGAGGAGATGTTGAAGAAGCCGGGGGCACACTGGTCACAGCGGAGGCCGATCACTGCAGATGGGGGAGGGACAAGTGATCGGAAAGAGAGAGAGAGAGAGAGAAAAGGGGGAAGAGAGAGAGAGAGTGGTGATCGGAGGAGGAAAAGAAAGAGACAAAGCTATGTAGTAATAAAGGGACATCTATTCGAAGTAGGCCGATTTTAAAAAGGGTGAGGGGAAACTGATCAGAGTGATCGGAAAGGTGGCAGAGAAAGAGAGACAAAACGGTGGAGAAAGAGAGTGACCGGAGTAGGAAAAGAAAGAATCAAATCTAGAGATAAAGTGGTATCTGTTCATGGTGGAGGCCGATCAGTTTTAGAAGGGGAAAACAAGTGATCAGAGTGATCGGATGGGCCAGAAAAAGGCAGGGAAATAGAAAATTACAGATGAACAAACCGTTGGGCTGACATGTGCATTGCCCATCAGACTGGCGGCATTCTGTGGTGATCAAAAAATTCGATCAGTGAGGTGAATAAAAATTAAAATCAACCGCAACAGCCCATACCCAATGCTTCGTAGTCCTGGCTCGGCCTCAGGGTTCCGGGCGCATAGCAATTGCACGGTTTGCAGTCCCCTGAAGTGATCAGAAAGTGTTGATCAACGAATTCATTGATCAACCAATTCTGATCATTGGCTTTTCCACCTCCGCTGACCTTTCACTTCCGCCAGCGCGTCCCCCCAGAAGCCGGCCATGCATCGCTCGCAGCGGCTTCCGGTGGTGTGGTAAATGCAACGACGACACTCTCCGCTGACCGTGTCGCACTTGCCGATGGCGTTCGGGTCCGTGTTGCCGCTGCAGTCGCAGCGCTGGCACGGGATGCCCTCCGCCGGGTTGCCGAAGGACTCCTCCGCACAGATCTCGCACCTTTGGGAGGAGGAGATTAGCCGAGTTGGCCAAATCCGAATTGGCCAAAAATGCCATACTACACTGAAAATGCTCACAATTTGCCCAAGATTCAGGGGCGGATCTAGGGGAGGTACGAGAAGCTGCGTAAAAATGGAAGTAAAAAACAACAAAATTAAGAGGGAAATTGACCAGTTTTCTAAAGAAATGAGTCTAAATCTCAAAAATTTTCTTCGGCGGCTCTATCGGGGCCGCCTATACTCCGAAAATTTTCCTATAGGGGTTTTTAAATCTTGGACATGGGTACTCCCCCCTCCCGCTCCAATCCGGATTCCTGCTGGATCCGCCCCTGCCAAAATGCCTCCCCACTCACTTGCGCCCCGCGTATCCCTCCGGACACTCCGTGCACAGTGTGTCCCCGTCGCCCATCATCATGCATGGCCCATCCTCCGGACAATCACATCTGATGGAATGTTGCTTGATTGATTTCACAAACATTCGCTTCAAAACCCCCTTACTTTTTGCAGTCATCCGGAGTACCGGCCAATGCGTCGCCATAGAACCCACGGGTACAGCGCTCGCAGGTGTCCCCGGCTGTGTTGTGCTGGCAAATGCAGGAACCTGAGGGGGAGGATGATCAGAATAAGCCCAGTGACCAGGGATCAAGGATAAACTTTTGAACAAAGACCAAGGACAAGTCTAATTATCAGATCAGGGCACTAAAGAAATCAGTCTCGGGTCGGTATCAAATAGCAGCGAAAGCGTAAAGCGATCAGTGGTAAGAGTGAATCCGCTGATCAGTCTGGTGACCAAAGACCAATGAATAGAGAAATCATGGATCAAATCAAATCAAATCAGAGGAATCATTGGGAGACAAAATTTCCGAATTAAGGACCATATAAGGATCAGGGATTCAACCAGAAAAAAAGATTGGCCCGGTGATCAATGTTATATTGATCAAAATCAACTAGTGATCAGAGTGCCTAGTGAGCAGAGATCAGCCATTATGATCTGATCCAACCTGAGTCGGCGTCACAGCTCTCCGAATGGCCGTGGCACTCGCACGGGATGCACTTGGCCAACGGGCCACCGTAGCGCTGGGCCCGTCTGTAGCCGGGGGCACAGGACTCGCAGAATTGGCCAACGAATGCGGGAGGGCATTGGCACTGCTCCACCCAGTCGGCTGGTACTATGGCACCTCCATTGGGAGCCGACTGCGCAGTTTGGACGGTGAAATTGTACAGGTAGCCGACATCTGATCAGAAAAATAGAATGAGGATCAGTGATCAGAATGACAAGGGATCAAAGATCAAGCTAGGGACCCATTCTATCGAATGATCAGAGATCGAAGACCAAAATAGGAATATATTGGCTAAGACTGGCGCGAAATACAAAGAGAATGGAAGGGCCATTTGACAAAATTGTAACCCAAACACTCCCGACTGCGGGGGATCGGGTTTGGGTACTGGAAAATTGCTCATTCCAATGAATTTTGACAAAAATTTTGATTTAAACTTAGCACTAGGTATATGTATATTCAGATGCCAAAATTCATAGGAGAGAGAGAGACAGATTGAATGGCCAAATTTAGCACAAATTTCAGAAATTGGTGGAATGGCAAAATTTTGTCAAATGGTTAAAAGACGACGATTGGCCCAAATTTAAATGTCCAAATTTCATGGAAATTATTTTCCCGAACTTCCAAATTTTTCCAAAAGTCCGATGGTCAGCAAAATTTTTACTCACCTCCTTTGGAATAAGTGCCGCGAACTTTGATGGCACTGATATTGGAGAGGACGGCGATGAAATCTGAACAAAAAGCAAAAAGTTGCCAATTTCGGCACAATTTCGTGCCAACGAACAACAGACCAGTCTCGCGCAGTGTCGGGCTCCATTGGAGCGAAGAGTGGGAATGGACGCGGAAGCGGAAGAACTGTTCCCGGGTGGTGGGCAGCGGGTTGGCCTGGGCAAAGATGGGCAGCACCAGCTCCTGGCCGTTGGCCCCGACGATCACAATGTCCCTGGAAGGGTTGGGAAATTAAGAATTGGCCAAATTGTGCAAAAGATCCGAATTCGCTAAAATGCCCCAAATTCGAATTGGCAAAATCAGAATCGGCTAAAAAGTGCCAAAAATCGAAATTCTAAAAATGGCCAAAATGTCACAAAAGTTCGAATCGGCCAAATGGTTCCAGGGGCTTCAAATTGCCATGCTCGAACTAGGGTGGCCAAATTTTCCCCAAAAATCGGATTTCTTAACCAAATGGTGCTAGTTTTGGCATTTCCCTTCGCCAAAATACTTTTTGCTCGGCCCCGGGTTGGGCAGCTGAACCCGCAGGAAGAAGGAGATGAGCTTGTTGTAGATGTGTCGCTGGTCGCCCAAGAACTTGGGCGGCGCAAAGAAGTACACCTTGAAGTCGATGGGGGAAGAAGACCAAGCAGTTAGACATATTTGTAAGGTTTAGCACCCACCGGGTAATCGTCCATCTGGGACACGGCGGCCGCTCGGTCAACTGAAAATGGAAGCCGCTAGAGATTTTTTGTCATGCTGCCCCTCCAACAACCAGCATACCCGGGGGTTTCCCGAACCCTAAACGAGATTTTTCGGCCATATTTTTATATATGCCTGATTGGTTCTTGGATTTTCCGCGTCTTTTTTATGTGTCCAACTATTCTAGAGCCCAGGGCTCTGCTGTTTCCCCGGACCCTGTAAGCCAAAAATTTCACGACTTTTCCCCTGCACTTAAACCAACTAATTTTGAGCATCAGCCAACCAAGCAACCAACCTCAAGAAACCTTTTGGGTTTACGACCCTTCTTTCGCCCAATCCTGCTGGTTTTCAAGGTTTTCCAAATTTGCCTGGGGATTTTCAACTCTTCCTCCAACCCTATAACCTCGGGTTTTCAAGATCCAATTTACATTTTCTCAGCCTCTAATAAGTCCTCTGGTGGCCCCGAACTGGGTGATTTTCGAATTTTCGACCAATTACCCTGTGCCCATTGGACGTCCTCCAGCTGCCGTTCCGATCCGCCCGTCCATTCCTCGTT
Source organism: Rotylenchulus reniformis (assembly GCA_001026735.1). Classification (NCBI taxonomy): domain Eukaryota; kingdom Metazoa; phylum Nematoda; class Chromadorea; order Rhabditida; family Hoplolaimidae; genus Rotylenchulus; species Rotylenchulus reniformis. Next base: position 10,209 of record LDKF01002635.1, on the reverse strand, counting down.
ACCTTAACCATTCAAATATTTTTTTAATATTTTTTAAATAAATTCCGTTTTTTCACCCCCCCCCCCCCTCAACCTTACCCTCGTAGAATTGGGAGGTGACATTGGCGGCCCAAAACCCATCGGCGGCCGAACAAACGGAGGAATGGCCGAAACAGAAGCACGGGGTGCAGCCGAAGGAGTTGGCGCGGGACAGCTGAAAGAAGCCGGGCTTGCACTTGTCGCACCGCTGACCCTCCACATTCTGAAGGGATGGATTACTGGTGAAATTCACATTCATGGTTTATGTACGGTGGGCATTTAAGAAGCGGATACAGTATCTTACGCTACAGTCCTCCCACGGACGACCCGGAGTATCCTCTAGACTACGGTATCTCCTACATTATGATTTTGGATCTAGTACTTTATGGGAAATGAAGCTATGTTAGCCCCGAAGGACCAAACGACACGGCACCGACCTCTTTGCACGAGCAGGCACCGGACGACGAGGAGCAGGTCGGGGTGTTGTTGAAGGATCCGCTGGGCTCGCAGCGACAATCCCTGCAAAGTGCCGGGGTTTAATGTTTTCTGCCGATTGATCAATTTTTTGATCCTTGACCAAACATGATTGGCTCATCAGATGTTAGTGATCCGATGGGTTCGGCTCAATCGGCGGATTATCGGGTTTGGTCAAGATCCGGAATCCTGATTTGCTATGCGACTATCGGGGAATAGCGATCGATTTCTTGTTAATAGCACAAGAAGTACCATACGCTTAAACTGAGAATTTGTCGGGAAACATGGTTCTGATCAATCTAAATCAAGCGAACCTTAATCAGGGTTTTCCTAGTCTTTTCCTCATCAAAATTCTGATCCCTATTGGGATTGGGTCCTGTTGGCCGATCTGGTTAGGCTTTTGCTCTTCAATCAATGCCCTGATCAATCAATGCATCCTGATCACTTTTTTGCTGCTGATCAACAGATCAAGTTGGTTTGCTTACTTGCATCCGGTTGGTTGGAAATCGTAGAAGCCGGCCTCGCATTGGTCGCAGAGTTTGCCGGTGACCCCGGGTCGGCACCGGCACTGGCCCGTCTCGTCGCATTGGCCGTCCAGCGAGCCGGTGTCGTCGCATTGGCACGGGCGACAGTAGTGCTCGCCCGGGTGGCGCCAGTGGTTGGGCAGACACTGCTCACAGTGGGGGCCCTGTGCAATGAATGGCCAAATTTGGCACAATTTGAACAAAAAAGGAGAAGAAACTGGGCAATTTAGCGGGACTATAAAATGTATGTGTAAAGCAGATGGGGCTAAATTTGACGACTTGAACCAGATGGATTTGGCCAAACTGACTTATAGGACATAAATGGCCAAATTTATAAAATTGATCATTTGACTCATCACTGGCCATGTTGTAATATTAATTATCCAAATGCGCTTTTTGTCCAATTGGATCCATTACGGAGCAAATCCATCAGCAGATGGACAGGATAGCCGGCCGAGTTCCAAAATTTGGCCATTTTGGATTAAAATGGATTTGGCCATTTTTCCCATCCAAGTTGATAAAAATGGTGCAATTGCGTCATATTACTATACAAATGTCCCAATTGTCCAAAAAAATAGCTTCGATTCCTGAACATTGGCCAAATTGTGGAATTGGGCCTTTTTACTGGACAGGGTTATGTGCTGATCCTGATCTGACCTGAGTGTTTCCGGCACAGTCGATGCAGTGCCCTCCGTGCCCGGTCTCCTCGAACAGTTTGGCGTCAAAATAGCACCGATTGGACAGCCCGTTGCAGTTGCAGGCTGAAGCAATTGATCAGTTACTGATCAGGATCGGATCAGAAGGTTGATCCGGGGGACTTACGGAGACATTCGTTGGCCTCGATGGAAGTGGCCGGGCGCCAGGGTCTGTCCACGTAGAACGGTGCGCACTGCTGGCAGTCGACGCCGGCGGTGTTGTGCTGGCAGTCGCACACCAATTGTTCCTGTCAAAGGCAAAAAGTTCGAGCAGTTCAACAATGAAAGGAATCTCCAGGCTCCCGAAGCGCCAGATTAGGGTTTGGATTTCTTGCATCAAGGTTAGATATTGAATTTCTGGGCCGGATCAGGGTTAGGGCTCCCTCGTATCTGGATTAGGGTAGTATCCACCAATAAGGGTTTCAGTCAAGTTCGAATTTGGCCAGAACAAGCTTATAGCCCGAGGAACCGGATTTTCTCGACCAAAATTCTGGCCATTTCGGCGAGCTGAATTTCCTGGACGGACCGAATTAGGATTTAGATCAATCACGAAAAAAAGAACTTTTTTTTCTTTCCCAATTCCAATTTTTGTTAGTCGTGAGGACGAAAAAATATCTTTTCTTCCTCGAGATCCTTGCCAGATCCGAGGTTGGCTTCCCCGAATATGGTGCAGGGTTCGGCACTGTGGATAATGGTTCATTTAAGAATCAAAAGGACATTGATTTAGGATTTCCTCAATTTCAGCACTATATGGTCAAGATCGAGAACGGCAGTTTCATGCTGATCCAATTTTGATCATTTTCCCGATCAACAAGCTTATGGCACCAGAGTGTTTGCCCCGTCTCGGCATTTGTCTGACTGACCTCTCCGAGCCCCGTGGACTTCACACATTGGTTGGCGTGTCCGTTGCACTTGCATCGTCCGCCCACCGCAAAGTCGGTGATCCCGTAGTAGTAGGAGCGCAGCACGCGGTTGTCGCCGAAGATCTCGTCGCCGAAGGTGTTCATGCGCACCAGACTGATCTTGATCTCCTCAGCGGTCACCCAGTTCTGTGTATGGGGATCATATTAGTGATCAATGATAAGACATTGATCACCCCGTTGATCAATTTGATCAGCCTCTAATCAGTTGAATATTCCGCATGATCAGCATTCCCACTCTGATCACTCATCATTATCATTGATCCGCTCATTTGTCACCCTTTCCTGATCAATCCCCACCCTCAATCACTTTCTCCTCCGAATGATCACCCTGATCATCTCCTCTCTCCCTGATCACTTATCATCCCTCTATGCAAATCTCCCATCCCTCTTCTTTTTGAGCATTTCGATCTCGATCACCTCCTTTCCTTCCCCCGATTTCTTCGATTGTTCCTCCTGATCATTGGTTTGATCATTCCCTGATTACTCTGATCATTCTGATTCCGATCACCCCTTCCCCCCCCCCCGGATCACCTGCAACACTTCGCTCTCCTCAAAATTCTCCGCCGATGGGCGTCCCTCCAGTGTTGAGAAGGCGATATTGCCCCCGGTCAGCGGCGAAATGTCCGAAAACTCGCGCGTGCATTGGGCAACCGCCTCGTTGCCCGGCAGGATCGGCGCCTTCTCCTGCAGCTTGAAGGTGGCACGGCAGGAGCCGCTGAAAGCAGATCAAGTGATCAGTCGATCAAAGGGATTTGATCAAGAAAGTATGGATCCGGATCGATCGATCAAAGCAACAAAACTACCGGACAAGGAAATTGAATGGCAAAAAGAACATCTTGTGGCCATCACTACCAATATCCCTGATTCGGTAAACCCCTGATTGGTTGGCCAAACGGTCAACATTGATCATCAAGATGCCTGACAGCGGCATACAGAAGATTAGATATAGAGGAGGGACATTGGAGTCCCAATTTAACTCGGTTTAAAAGGACAATCCTCAATTGTTCGTATTGGCCAATTTCCGGCCCGTGTGTTTATTTGGCCATAACTTTTGTTGGAACGGGCCAATTCAGATGGGGATTTAGCTCTGTCCTGGTTCCCGATCCTGGGGTACCTGTAGTACTGCCAGGGTATCCACTCGTCGCCGGACTGCGATTTCTTGTAGATCACAAAGCTCTCGGGCCGCGGGCTGACAAACTTCAGCCGCACATAAGTGATGTCGTAGCGCTTGTGCAGGCGCAGGGTCAGGTTGACCGTCTGCGGGAATTGGATGCCCTCCTGCGGGGGAATTGGGGGATTTTCATAGGACAACGGGATCCATCTGGACACCAACCGCCATTGTTTCGGACTGCCACCTGTGGAAAATTCGGGGAAAATTCAGAAAATTCAGCCTTAGGCCCCTCCAAATATACACGAGATTTTGCGGAAATAGGGCAAAAAAATGGGCAGTGTTATCCCCTTACTGCAAATTTGCCCTTGTATTCAGATCAGGGTTCTCATCTGTCCTGATTTCTCAGATTTGTCCTGATTTTCGAATTTTAGTGAAATTCCTTTTATAAAATGGCCAATTTTCTTGAGAAAATAGAACTAAATATCCAAAATTTTCTCCGGCGGCCCCTATCGGGACCGCCGGCACCACCCCTCAAGAAAATGAATTACTTTAAAAATACAAACAAAAATAATCAATTTTCTTAAGAGGAAAGCCTAAATTTTCCAAAATTTCTCCGGCGGCCCCTGTCGGGACCGGACCCCCCCTCCTCAGCAGATGTATGATTTACATACTCATTTTATCTTCCAAATTATTAAAATTGATCATAAATGGCGAGAAAAATGATCTTTGAAGTTTTACTACTGGGGTGACCGATCAACCCTATAGTGGGAAAAAATCCAAGTTCTAATAAGACAGTGCAAAAAAGGAGCAGAGAAATCGATTATTATGCGTCACTGACACGTTGCTATAGAACGGCAGGCTAACGAAAGACCCAATCCCGCATTGTCCGGTGTTTCATTGTTGGGTGTTTTGTAATTTTGAAATCAAATTTTCGTTTCAATAATTTTCACCGTGAATTTTTCAAGCGGATTCTAGGGTCGTTTAATCACCCCAGTAGTATTTACACGAATAAATTGATTAACAATTAATTTTTAAAGCTTTTGCAAAATGTCCTGATTTTTGACCATGTTTGGTAACGAAAATCTGATTTTTTGGTCATGATGTCCTGATTTTTAAAATTTTTCGATGAGAACCCTGATTCAGATCAATTTGGGTTGTGGCCAAACCAGTTGAATTGGTCAACAATTTTGGCCAAAAAAATCAAATGTTCCAAAATGCCATTTTTGGCTCCAACTCATCATTTATTCGATTAAGGTCGGTCTTTATCAGCACATTTTACTCAGCTCTATTTTTTCTGAGATTAAAAAATAATTAATTTTTGCACTTTTTGCATTTTTCCCCACCACAAAATTTGGTCGTTTGATCATTATTTTGTGGATCATTTTTTGGATTTTTTAGGCCCTTAGCATTTTTTTGGTTTCTGCCCCTCCGCCTGACCAACCATGTCTCGTTCTCGGGGTTGTTGAAATCGGTCAAGAAGACGGCCGGATGGGCGAAGGCCTTCAAAAATTGTGCATTTTTATGGCCAAAATCATGGTGGCCAAAGGGCTGACTGACCGGCACCCGTGCGTCGCAGATGTCGCACACTTTGGAGGTTTGGCCCATGCCGATGTGGCCGGTCTGCACGCAGTAGCGGGTGGGCTGCCGCACTCCGCAGGTGTTGGTCACCTGGAAAATTAATTGATCAGCCTGGCTTGAAAACTAAAAAAAAATATTTTGGACTTTTTGGGCCAAAATTTCCATTCAAAAAAAAATTCAACGAAAAATTGTTTTGAGATCTTTATGGGTGTAGGGCAAAAACCTTTTTAGAGAGTTTTGTGGCCAACTAAAATTTCGATTCTTATGATCAGTAGGAGGAGTAAATGCCATTTTGAGAATCGATATTAAGTGTGTGAAACAAGATTTTGCCTTTTAATTAGAAAAAATTGTGGTTTAATGGACATATCTGTATTGTATGGCATGTCCAAAACATGTCCAACATGATGTAATAGGAATATGCGAGAGGTTTTCTCGGAAAATACTTTTTTGCTATTCGGGATTCGCTTTCGGAGTAGCCGGAGGCTATGGACCGGTTCCGCCTACTTCTAGCTAAGAATAAAAATTTCGCTGAATTTTTTTGAAAATTTATACCTCCACTTCCAGGTTGAACGCCACATTGATGAAGTCGGGCACACAGCGCTGGGGCAGTAACCGCTCGTCGTAGCAGGCACTGCGGCTGGGCTGGAAGTGGGTGGGGTCGATGCTGGGCACCTTCTGGGCCGGTTGGGCCAGGGAGCGGGGCTGATCAGTGATCAGAAGAAGGAGCAGGCAGCAGAAGAGCAGGGGGCTGATCAGGGGCCGCGGAGAACAGTGATGCCTTTTTGACAGTGATCGGCCCATTCCTCCGAGGACTAAGATCGATCGATCAAATCGATGGATGCCGAAAAATAAGTGATCTGATCGGAGTCTGATCGCGCCAGAGGGTGATTGATCTGCTGAATTTGGATAGATCTGTGCTATGAGAGATGATGGGACTCGGATCACGCGGAAGATAGAGACAATTCTCTAGGTCCAGGACCAGTGGTGATTCGGCCAATTCGGATTTTTCTAGATTTTTAAGGTCCGGAAAATCCAGGGTTTTCTTGCTGATGAGCTATTCCTAATCAACAGCAATTTACTTTCGGAATACGCAAAATTTTGTCATTTTTGACCCAAAGTTTTGAAAGACCAAAATGACGCGCAAGGGACAAAATGCCAAACAATTGAACCAATTACATAAAAAGATGGCTGGGCGGGGTCAACGCAAATCACCCCCACGCAAATCACCCCCGGACAATTCACCCCCAGACAACTCATCCCCGGGGACAATTCACCCCCACGCAAATCACCCCCGGACAACTCACCCCCAAATAGAAAAACGAAATATCCCAAGGGACAAAATATCTACAAAATAAAAATTGTTGAAATCTTGAGGACTATGAAAATTTTTGAAAAATCCAAAACCCATGATTTTTTTAAAATTGAAGCTTATGATTTTTCAAGTTTTTTTTTGAAAATCCGAGTTTTTAATTTTGAAAATCCGAGTTTTTTTTCTCGAAAATTCAAGGCCTATGATTTTTCGAGTCTGTGTATTTTTTGAATTTCGAGGCCCTAATTTTTTTGAAAATCTTAAGCCTTGAATTTTTAGAAATTTCTAGGCTTGTGAAAAAATTTTTGAAAAATTTCAGGCCCATTTTTTTTAAATACATATGATTTTTTTGAAAATCTCAGGTTGTGATTTTTTTTTGAAAATCTCAGGCCTGTGAAATTTTTGAAAATTTGAGGCCAGTACATAAAGGCTTTTGAACCTAGAGAATTTTTTTATTTTGTAGATATTTTGTCCCTTGGGATATTTCGTTTTTGTATTTGGGNATACGGAGTTGGACAGCACTAGAATCGTATTTCCGGTCCGAAAAAGATTGCCCGAAATTTCTGCGTAAAGTTTTTTGTGATGATCGAACATTGCCGGCATTGGAATTCAAGGCCATTTTCCAATTTCTTTCGTTCATTTTGGGAATTTTCAATCACTTCAACCGAATTAGTCAGGTATTAAATTTCATTTATTTTTATTTTCATTTTCAATTTTCTTTAGACGCCCACATTACATTTCCCGCGGCTTATGCGTTCATTGAATGAGCTTAAGGCCCGACTGCGACTTTCAATGGATGAAACAGATTATGGCGAAGCAACTTTGGCGATTTTGGTTGAAATCGATGATGAGGGCGGGGCAGAAATTTGTACAAAATTGAAAGCAGCGTTTATGGTTCCTTTAATCAATTTACTATTTAAGATAATTGGTATATCATCTTTTTCAGGATTTTTACAACAATACAATGGATTATTTGGAGCGATGGACCAGTTCATTGGATGAGATTGGAGAATTTGCGGCAGATTGGCTGATTTTCGAGGGTCCACCATCAGTCCAAACAATCAAAGCGGCATACCGCAAATATTGCTCATCGGATGCCAAATCTTTGGACGAGCTTTTTCTGGAAATCGGAAGCCTCAAAGAACAACTTTCGCGGCTCAATAAAACGGCATTTATGGGGCGAAATGTTGATGAAAAGTGGGCAGTTCTGTTCAAGGTAGCATTTTTCAGTTTTTTAATGATTGATTCTATTATTTATATTTTATTCAAGGACTCAGGGTTCGTCCATCTCAAGCAACTGGTCTCCATGCTCCTTTCAATTTTTTCATCGAACGCTTTTTGCGAATCAGTCTTTTCGGTGGTCAAAAATGTGAAAACTGATGAGCGCAACAGAATGAAAAGCACATTGCTCAACAGCCTTGTTTCCATAAAGATTAATCCTGATTTTGACTGCATTAGTGCCTATGATCTTTTTATTTCCGACCCAGAATTGCTTGACAAGGTCAAAAGTAGTGAAAAATATGCAGAATAAAGATTTTTGAACGAAAAATATCTGGTTTTTACACGTTTTTTATGCGCCTCTTTTTTTGCCCCTTTTTTGTGTCGTTTTGCCTCTTTTTTGCCCCTTTTTTTGGCTCCAAAATTGGCAAATGCCCCTTTTTGGTGTTTTGGAAAGGGCATCCCTGGCACCAACGGAAAAGAGAGGAGGAGGGGAAGGGGGTCGAACTTTTAAGGAAGGGAAAAGGACAGCCAAGTTGGCCATAATGGTCAACAAAAATTGGCCAACATGTTGCGGAAAATGGTAAATTTTTACAATTCTTACAAGGACAAACCGGGCAATTGAATTGAAAAAATCAAATTGACTTTTTGTGGGAGAAGGGTCACTCGGCAGATAGAATTTGGGACATTTTCCCATGGATGGCGGCAATCCGGGCCGGTAGCAAATGAACCCTGGTCGCTGGTAAAAATCGCTTACCATAGGTCATCTTACCAGGGTTCCTTAGCAAATGAAGTTACCAGCGTTTTTACCACAGGGAACACCATAGATTAAGTTACCAATGACCATTGGTTAAAATTTGACCTGGTAGCAAATGAATCTAACCAATGGTTACTTTACCATAGCTTTACCTTACGAATTGCAACCATAGCTTTAGCTCTGGTAACTAGGCAATTTTGCTTATAAAAAATCTAGGAAAAATCAGAAAAAATTTTAAATGCCGAAAATTAATTTTGGCATAAAACAATAAATTCCTTTTATATTTATCGGCGGCGTAGTGTAATGGTTAGCACGCTGGACTGAGAAACTCCAGAGGAGTGGGTTCGAATCCCACCGCCGTGTCAGACATATACTCAAGCCCGTGGGGAGCATATCCCTTCACCTAGTAGCCACCAGCCTAGCGGTGATGCGAAGCTATGGCGAACGGAAAAAAATATACTAACTAAAATACCTAAACAAATCCCCTCCACATGTAAGTGGCTAAACACCCTTTGTGGTTGTAGTCTTGGTTATGTCCAAA
>LDKF01002634.1:2296-20288 GCA_001026735.1 Rotylenchulus reniformis | reverse complement strand
ATCATCATCACAAAAAAATTAAAATCGGAATTTCCAAATTTTAGACTGCGTTCTAATTGCTTTTTTGGTCAATTAAATCGGTATTAATTTACCTAACTTTCAACCTAACTAACAAGTAAGGTCTACACCTCGACGACTTGTGTGGCCTCTACGGGGAGTCGCGGACCCCGCCCGAACAACAGGGCGGCCCAAACTACACACAACAATCAGCTGTCTCGCAGCAGCACAGCTGTTTTTGTCGGCCCAGGACGACCAGCCTACTGGTGCCGACTACTGATTTTGGCTGGAGACGTACACCCAAACCCGGGTCCAAAATTTCCGTGCGGTGTGTGTGGCAAGGAGATCACCTACGGTGGATGGTCCATCGAGTGTTTTGATTGTAAGAAGTGGCACCACAAGAAGTGCACCGAATTCAGAGGAAAGAAGGAAGAAGAGCTACCTGAAGAAGGCCATTCCTGGCGGTGTGAAAAATGCGAGAAGAGACGTAAAGAAGTTCAGAAGAAGAATTCACGGCAAAGCAAAAAGAAGGGGGGAATTAGGATCCTCCAATGGAATGCTGGTGGTGGTATGATGGCGAAGAAGACTGAGCTCGAAAAATTCCTTTATGATCAGAAAATTGATGTTGCACTCATCCAGGAGACCCATCTTTACGGCACTAAACAGTTCAAATGAAGGGTTTCAATGTCATAAGAAGAGACAGAAGGATGGCGAGAGGAAGAGTAGCCGTTAAAGGAGGAGGAGTCATGACATTGATTAAAGAAGAGTTGCAATTTGCGGAGGAAGAAGAAACCCTTCTGGGACCGGAAGATGCGACTACGGAAGCCCAAATGATCACTATTCATCTGGGAAGAGAAAGGAACGTTCATTTGATCAATGTCTATGTCCCGCCGGTCAGAACAATGGAAGAGGACAGAAGAAGACAGACATTTGACCCAAATTTTTGGCCAAAAAAGAAGAGAACAGTAATCTGTGCGGACACGAATGGGCACTCGGCATTATGGGATCATAGTATGGAAGAAGATCAAATCGGAAGAAATATAGAAGAGTGGCTTGCGGATTCCAGTTTTTTGATTGCAAATGACGGAAGGCCGACTCGGATCAATCCTTCTACGGGAGCCAGAACCACGCCGGATGTTACTCTCTTCCATCCCTCGCTCATCGGCAAATTGGAATGGAATCAAAGAAGAAGGGCTTGATTCTGATCACCTCCCAATTATGATCACGATAAAGGATGAGGAAAATGCAAATGCGAGGGCAACTCCCCGCCCTCCTTCATGGAATTGGAAGAAGGCAAATTGGGCAAAATTCGGAAAAGTCATTAAGAAGAAATTGGCGGGATGGACATGCGGAGCCAAAGACCTCAATAAGAAGACGAAGGAATTTGCCGAAATCCTAAAAGAGGCCGCGAAGGCAGCCATACCGAGAGGAAGAAGGAAGAAGCAGGCATGCACACGGCTACGGCTAAGCCGCGGCTACGGGCGGCTACGGCTACAAATTTTTGAAAATTAGACGGCTACCGGCGGCTAACGGCTATGGACGCCAAAGCCGCAGCTAGCCGTAATAGCCGCCTATACATATTTTTTGATAGATTTACACAAAAAATTCCGAAATGACAATTGAAAAAAGTTTATATCAGTAAAAAATTTTAATTGTAAAGACACAAACACGAATCTAAAAAATTTTTCCCAGCTGTCCAAATTTAAAAATATATTTTTTATTTAGAAGACTATGTATTGGACAATTTTTTAAGAAGTAATGTTTTTTGATTGCCTTTGATGAGTAAATCAGCGCTTTTATCTTTTTCAGATTTTTTAGTTTTTAAAAAAATTTCTTTACAAAATTTTCATAGACTAAGATGTAATCAATTCCTTTAAGAAAGGAAACATTTTTTTAGAGACCTCTAACGCAAAAATTCATAGGTGACGAGGAGGAGAAAGGGGAAAAAGAAGCAAAGAAAGGAAGGTGGAAAAATGACCACTATTTAAAAAAGGAATCACAATTTTTCAAAATTTTCCGGCAGATCATCCATAACTGAAAAAAATAATAGAAAATTCCACCGAAATTTAAAATGATTCCCCTAAGAAAGTGACCATTTTTTCTTAAGAAAATTCCTCCACCAAAAATTTTCTCCGGCGGCCCTTATCAGGCCCGTAGTACCCCTCAATACAGTGAAATTTCTGCAAAAAATGAGCAAATATTAAGATGTATGATAGCTACAATTTTTAAAATTTTTCAGCATTAAAATATATAAAAAAACAAGTTTTATAAGTTCCGAAAATTCATCATACCTAAGAATTTAACTCTCTGGAAATTTTCTCCAAGTCTCCCTTGAAATGTTGCTCTCCTTGCCAGAGAAATACCAATTTAAATTAAATTGGTTTCTTTAAACAAACAATTTTAAATATAGAAATTTGAAAGATTTTTGAAAAAAACATATCTTAATATTATTTTCAGAATTTTTTAATTGAAAAATTTTTGGCTTAAAAATACGGCTATAACCGCGGCTAGCCGCGGACGGCTATGGGTCAAAATTGACGCGGCTACAAACGGCTACGGCTATGAACCCCCACGGCTGTAGCCGGCTTAAAAATCGTAGCCGTGTGCATTCCTGGGAAGAAGTACGTTCCGTGGTCGAGTAGAGAAGCCAATGAATGGATGAAGACGAGAAACGAGGCGAGGAGGGAAGGAAAAATGAGGGAATATTCGGAGGCCGCCAAGAAGTTAAGAAGGGTCATAACGAAGAGAAAAGAAGAGCGATGGCATGAGTTCGCTACGGGATTGGATGCCAAAATGGAAGAGGGAAGAGTCTGAGTGTGTTGAAAGCAATGGATGGACGAACGGGACTCCCAAGAGCGGTAGCGGCTATTGTCAGAGGAACGAAGAAGTTAATTTCTTTGAAGAGCAAGGCGGAAGCGTTTATCAAAGAGTACGCCCATGTAAGCAGCCTGAGGGAGAGCAAAGAGGACCGGAATATGAAGAGAAGAATTCTTGCGGAAGTTAAGAAGAAATGTGAATGTAAATGCTGCCAGCCATTTCGGGAAGAAGAGCTGACGAGAGCTATCTGAGAGATCAAAATGAAGAAAGCACAGGAGAGGATGGAATCTGCGTAGAATTGATTGCCAACCTTCCGTCGGTGGGATAGAAGGCCCTCTTACAACTCATCAATGCTTCATTGGAGAAAAAGGTCCCACCAGAATGGATGAAGGCGATGATATTCCAATCCCGAAGCCTGGCAAGGACCGATCTAATGTACAATCCTACCGCCCGATCTCACTAACCAGTGTAGTTGCGAAGACAGCAGAGAATGGTGAAGAATAGGCTGGTTTACTGGCTTGAGAAAGAACGGAGGTTAACCAGACATCAAGCGGGATTTAGAAGAGGAAGATCCACGGAAGACCAGCTCTTGAAGATGGTTCAGTCGATCGGAGACGGATTTAACAGAAGACCACCAAATCGGACGTTGTTAGCACTGATAGACTTCTCGAGAGCATTTGATCATGTCTGGCACAATGGCCTCTACAGGAAGATGTGTGATGAAGGCATCCCAAGATGCATCACCCAATGGATAAGAGGTTTCTGCGGGAGAGAAGAGGGCGTCCTTCTCATTAGGACTAACAGCTCAATGAAGACGTTCAAGGCCGGAGTGCCACAGGGGACAGTTCTCGGCCCAGTTCTCTTCCTCATCTTCATCAATGACATTTTAAAAGAAGTACCGGATTTGGAATGGAGCCTTTACGCGGATGACCTAGCAATCTGGGCCCAAAGCAACAACGTTGAAAAGGCAAAGGACAGTCTAGAAGGTGCTCTAGAAGAGGTGAGAAGATGGGCAGAGGAGTGGAAAATGGAAGTCAATCTGGCCAAATGTGAAGTCAGCCTCTTCACGACGGATCCACATCAAGCAAAAATGAAGCCAGTGGTTCGGACGAGAAAAGAGGAAATGCCATTCAATGCCACGCCGACTTTCCTAGGGTTAAAGCTGGACAGAACCTTGAGTTTCGCCCCCATGTGAAGTCGCTGAAGGAGAAGATGAATCGAAGACTCAGCATAATGAAGGCGCTCAGAGGCACGAGATGGGGATGCCGATAAAAGACAATGAAGACCTTGTACCAAACGTACATTCGACCAGTGGCAGAATAGGAATGGCGGCATGGATGCCAGCAACTTCTAAAACGACAATGGAAAAAATTGAACTTGTAATAACCAAGCGGCCAGAGTGATGACAGGATGTGGTAGAAGTTCCCCTGTTGAGCTCCTCTTAGACGAAGCCGGTCTCTTACCATTAAAGAAGAAAGGCGAGATCCTGGTGGCCATTGCGTTAGAGAAGGCACTTAGGTTCCCAGAAGATAACCCAAGAAGAGAAGGGGCGATGGGTGAGCAAAGAAGAAGACTGAAGACGCAGGAAACGTGGAGGGAGATGGCCAAAAGAATTGTGAAGGAAGTGGGCCTGGTTCCCAAGAGAAAAGTCGGACCCGAGATTCCCAACTGTGCCGTGGTCCCCCGCCCCGAACATAACCATTCATTCACAGCTCCATGAAGAAGTGAGAAGAGAGGATGAGGTCGAGAAAAAGAAGAGGGTAGCGGAAGAGACCTTGGCGATGCTCCCGATGCCAGACTTGGAGGTATTCACAGATGGATCGGTACGTGAAAGGGGCGGTGGAGCGGGATGGGCCGTTTTTCGTTATGAAAGAGTAATAAGAAGAGAAAGATTCCCGGCTGGGGCCCTGTGTTCCAGTTACAGAGCGGAACTGATGGCCTTTCACGGAGCCCTGAAATGGTTAGAAAAAGAGATCGGAAGAAGACGAGGAAGAGGGCGGAATGAGATCCGGGAAATCAGAATTTGTACGGACTCGCAGTCGCTGGTGAAGGCCATAGAAGCGGGCCACGTGGAAGAAGAATGGACGAAAGCACGAACGAAGTGTGGAAGATTTTGGCCAAAATCTTCGGAAAAGAGGCTCATCTGACGCTAAAATGGATCCCGGGGCATTCAGGACTTGAAGGGAATGAAGTAGCGGACGAATTGGCTAGAGAAGGGGCAGAGGATGGCGAGCAAAACGAAGTTTCAATTGATTTCGGTAGCGCAAAATCAAGAATAAGAAGGTGGGCTGAAGAAGAATGGAAGAGTGAGATCAGAAAAGGAAATTATGAAGAGCTCTTAGAGACGAAAGAGATGGCGAAGAAAGCAAAAGAGGAGGAACTAACGGCGGCGGAACAAAGAACAATAAGTCAGTTGAGGTGTAATGGGCACTGCCCCATTTTGAGGTCATATCAGCACCGAATTGGCCTATCGGAGGAGGGGACATGTAGAAGTTGCGGGGAGGAAGAAGACACTCTGAAACACATGCTCTTGAGATGTGTGGCAACAGAGGAAAGAAGGCTAATTTTGGGCCCGGAAGCAACAATGAAGATACTGTGAGAAGAGCCAAAAACAGTTGTGAAATTTCTGCGAGACACCGCACGCCTTGGCGATCGAGGGACATAGCTGCTGAAGCTGGACCTGCTGGAACGCGAGAAGAGAAGAAGTAAGGTCTACAAGGGCCTCTTCAATTAGAGAGGCCCCCTCAATTAGAGAAACCCTTTTATTAGAGATAATACGGTAAATGCTACTTTTATAAATAATCTTTGGAATGTTGCCATCCTCTTGCTCTTTTCAGACCAAACGCGTTTAATATTTCTTGTTATGCAAGAAATAACATTTTTGGCATCAAAAATTAAAAATACCAAATAGATATTTTTGCCGAGGCTCAGAATGGCCTGTAAATCAAATAAAAAGCATTTCTAGCTTGTTTTGAATCCAAAAGGTACTTTTTCGCCAGTACTTTCGCTATTATTCAGTATTTTAGACTTTAAGCCGGTATTTCGGTATTTTATCATGTTATAACGCTATTTTCAACTGCATTTTTTTGGAAAAAAACCAAAACATACCTCTAAGAATGGCATTTTAAATCAATTTTTATGATTGTTGCTTTTATTTATTCAAATTTTATTTTTTTAAGAGAAAGCGGTCATTTTTCTATTTATTTTTAGCAATAAAATGATGGAAATTCAATGTTGAAAAGTTACAAATTCGACATTTTTGTCCATTAGTCGTAGTTCTGCTGATAGCTTAACGTCCAACATGAGTATGTACTGAGTATTGAAAAATTCAAAAGGCAAAATTTAAAAAAAAATTATGTTTATTGGCTTAATTATTTAATCGAAATTACTTGAAAAAATTTTGCGACCGTTTAGTAGAAATCGGATTTTCGACACAATAAACCTAGCGCGGAAAAAGCCAAAATTTTATTATATAAATTGAGGATGCTCTATAAGATAGGACTGAATAGTCACCAAATTATATGTTTCTCTATGTGGGTAGTTAAAAAACAAAAAATGAGCGTTAAAAACCCTGCCTAATGGGCCAATCTGGCCAAAAACTTTTTTCTAAGCTTGCTAAGCCGAAAGTTTAAAAAGCCATTATGTGGTATTTTATGTTCTATCTTATGTTATCTTTATTTTTTTGAATTTCGGCCAAAAAGTTGGAAATGTCCCCTTAAAACCGTATTTTTCGATATTAATTTTGAATTTTTTGTCCGAATTTCAAAAAACTAAAAGATAGACATAAAATAGATAGACATAAAATTCTGTACAATGGATTTTTATATTTCGGCCAGATTGGTACATGTGGAGGTATATTTAAACATCCTAGCACCATGTTTCCATTGTCGATGAACGTGGTTTTACATGGGTGGGGGGGGATTTAGGGCAATGCAAATTTGGTTGACCGTTCCCAGTGAATTGATGATTGGGTTTTTCGACAGAAACATAGGGATGGTTCCCAAGAATCTGATGATGATTCACTGAAATTGTTAAATCTATGGGAAAGTGCTGTTTGATCATTGATGCTTTATTGCAAAAAATACAATTAATTTTATATAGGAATTAATGAAAATTGTATCAATAATAGAAAGGTCTTAAATAAACTTAGAGAACTTAAAATTTCATATCAAACAATGATTGGATTCAACTGCTTGAAATTAGAAAGGATCTGTGCTCGGAAATTATCAGATCTTCCTGAATTATGTAAAAAACAATAACATTGAAAAATAAAACTTTTTGCTAATGATCTGAAAATCTGTTGTATATCGAATCATTCTGAGAAAATTAATAAAAATTTGCATAAATTTTATAAACTTAAGAATATGCAATGCCGAAAGATCTGAAATATCATCCGAGAAATGCAATGGTATGCATATGGTTCAAAAAACTCAAACTCTAGATAATTTCGACAACAACTCCATCTAACAAAATAATTAGGTTAGAGATCTTGGTGTTTATTTTTCTCCTGATTTAAAATAGAAAAGTCACATTGAAGAAGTCATCAACAAGGTTTTCTATATTTTGTTGCTGAGTATACGCTCAATAATCCCGACTTATTTATCCAAATTTATAAAACATATCCTAACCATGACGGAATTTTCATCGCCAGTGTTTAATCCTGAGCACATAGTTTATAATTGATCCATACCTGCGAAAAATACCCCTGAATAATCAATCTTACTTAAGAACTATTAGCTTGATTCTCTTCAAATTCGTAAGTTAAAAAGAATTTAATCATAAGCTGTAAAAGTTGATTACAAAAAAATTAATTTATTATTAAAGAATGAAAAAAATGAAATTTGTTGGCGGCGTGGTGTAGTGGTCTATCACACGGGACACAACTCCCGGGACGTGGGTTCGAATCCCACCGCCGTGTCAGACATATACTCAAGCCTCTGCTGGGGAGCACATCCCTTCACCCAGCCTTCACAAACATATACTCAAGCTAACCATGACGGAATTTTCATCGCCAGTGTTTAATCCTGAGCACATAGTTTATAATTGATCCATACCTGCGAAAAATACCCCTGAATAATCAATCTTACTTAAGAACTATTAGCTTGATTCTCTTCAAATTCGTAAGTTAAAAAGAATTTAATCATAAGAATAAGCTGTAAAAGTTGATTACAAAAAAAATTAATTTATTATTAAAGAATGAAAAAAAATGAAATTTGTCGGCGGCGTGGTGTAGTGGTCTATCACACGGGACACAACTCCCGGGACGTGGGTTCGAATCCCACCGCCGTGTCAGACATATACTCAAGCCCCTGCTGGGGAGCACATCCCTTCACCCAGCCATTAGCCGAGCGGTGATGCAGAGCAAATGTTGTTCTACTAACTCGTATTCCTAACGATCGATACCTCCCTCCCTCCCTTCCCCTCCATATAAGAAGACTTCCTTATGGCCTTGCGTGGTTGTAATCCCGACTGGCAACCCCAGCAGAAATGGGGGAATACCACCGAATGGGAATAGGAAAAACAAGAAATGATCCGTTTAAATTTTATCTGCCGGATGTAACGAACCAAATCCGACATAATTCTTTCTTCATTCCAAATTCAACCTAACCAATATTCTAGTCTCATAGTTCCGTGAAATTATTTTAAATTTTGAGAAAAATTAATTTTTAAAGAATTAAGAAACTTTGAAAAATAAAAAACAAAAATATTTTATGTAATTATGTAGATATTTGCCTTTTACAGTTTAACTAAGAAAAGTTCAAAATGCTTTAGTTTTAATCAAACATTTTTTTATTTTGTTTTTTTTTGTAACTTCTAGCAGCGATCTTTGCCGGAATTAATTGAGGCCATTATCTGGCCACATTTTTGCCCCTGTCAGCGGGGACAAATTCCTTGCCAAAGACCACACAGATAGATGAATCCCGAACTGCGGGGGAGATGACACCTCTTAGCTTGTTTATCCATTTGGAAGCAAAAGCGCAATTTGCAATTCCGAAAGGGGTAATCGGGAGTGAATATGATTTTCTGAAATGATATCATTTTTACATAAAAAAATGCTGAATATAAATGTTTAAATAATTCTATACATATTTGCTTTTATAGTTTTAGCTAGGGTTGGACACTACCGGTTCCGGTTCCGGTTAACCGGAACAGGTAACCGGGTTTTTTTGGCCCAAAAACCGGAAACCGGGGGACCAAAACCGCCGGTTTTCCGGTTTTAATAAGCACCCCTAAGAATGGATAATTTGAGAAAAAAAAGACCAAATTTCTCGCGCCTCAATAAAAAAAGACCATCTATTGTGAGTTTGAATTTTTTTATTCTTCGCAAAATGTTATTATATTTCTTGGATGAAGTTTCTGTACAAAAAATTATGCATTATGGTTATTTTTTTAATTTCATCTATGTATATTATAATTGAATTTTAGAATTATTAAGCAATGGTTTCTGAGATATGGAAGTATTTTTCTAAAGTCAAAGTTAATGGCGAAGAAAGCTAAACTTTAGCCAGATCTTAGCCGCTAAAGTCCACCCATCCCTGAAATCCACCCACTCACCCCCTCCCCTCGAACCCCCTCCCAGAAAATTATACGTCAAATTTCATAAGAAAACAGACCAAAATCTCAAAATTTTTCCCGGCGGCCCCTATCGGGACCGCCGGCACCTAAACTAGTTCTCAAATGAAAAAGTGCCAATTTTCTTAAGAAAAAGGTTTATAATTCGCAAAATTTTCTCTGGCGGCCCCGATCGGGGCTGCCGGCAACCTTTAATAGTGTAATTTCAGCAAAAATGATTAAATTTTTTAAGAAAAATGCCCTATTTTCTCCCAAAATTTTCTTCGGCGTTATCTTTCGGGGCCGCCGGCACCTCCTTTTCCAAAATATAAAATGTTCTGGATCAAAAATTAAAAATTCGAAAAATACACTCCTAAAAATTGACTTTTCAAAAATTTTCTACACGACCCCTACCGAAACGCTAGGCTCGTTACGTCCCTGCCTATAAGTATTATTCTTATTATTTTGCAAATTTTAAACAATAAATGCATTTTACGACTATTTTTACCAAGCAAATGATATCAACAGCTTGATATTTTGGGCATTCAATATTTATTTTGAGAGCAAAAATTGAATTTTTTGGAATTTTTATCGATTTTTTGGCAAATTTTTGAAAAAACCGGTAACCGGACGGTTAACCGGGGGTCAGGCAAAAACCGGAACCGGTAACCGGGGGTCCGAAAACCGGTGAAACCGAAAACCCGGACCCCCGGTTTTTAACCGGTACTGTCCAACCTTAATCTCTATGTCAAAAGCTCAAAAGGATGTCGGGCGAAACCTCAAAACTGGTCAGTTAATCAAGTCAAAACCAAATTCAAGAATTTTTAAGCCTTGTTAAATCAAAATATATGCAGAAAACTATGCTCTCTTTGTTCCTCTTTTAAAAAAGCATTGGTAACAAAAGTTATCATTGTATAAATTTGTTTTTAGTAGAATATACAAACCAATACAGTCACTAAGTGATGTTGATGACTAGGGATGGGATTTTTAGTTGCTAACAACCATGCTAAAAAAGTCCAAAAATAGTTGCTAAAAAGGCAAAAAATTACTAAAAAAAATCGGCGATTTATAATACAAATTTTTTATTTCTCCATCAAAAAAAACGTAAATATTCATCTAATAGCATTCTCAATGACAAACAAATAGAAATTTTCAGGAGTCAAGGCCATAGCCAGGAAAAATTTCGGGGGGAGGGAGGATGTTGTAGCCGAAATCGAATCTTTCAGCCCTTTCCATTCCTCGAACGCAAGTCCGAGGTGGAATTCCTCGAAATTCGACAGTTGTAGCCGATATCGAATCCAGCCGAATTCGAATTCGGCTAGCCGATATCGAATCACTTTTTTCTTCTAACTAAAAACTTTTTGTTAAGGCTTCCTAGGCCACAACTATAAAAAACAAATATGTGCAGAATTTTATGCTCTATCTTTTGGCCTGATTAGTTTTTTGAATTTTGTTTAAAAATTTGAAATTTTTATATCGAAAAAAAATATAAAAAAACATATTTGCTTTTTATAGTTGTGGCCTAGGAAGCCTTAACAAAAAGTTTTTAGTTAGAAGAAAAAAGTGATTCGATATCGGCTAGCCGAATTCGAATTCGGCTGGATTCGATATCGGCTACAACTGTCGAATTTCGAGGAATTCCACCTCGGACTTGCGTTCGAGGAATGGAAAGGGAATGATGTTTTGATCACTTTCCCTCCGATCATCCCCCAAGGTTATCCGTCCCCCCTTTCCGTTATTTGTCATCCAGTTTTGGTGACAGCCGATGGCTGTCAGTTTCCGAATGTCCTTGAAGATTCGTTTTTGTTTTTTCCCCTTAAAACCAAAGAATTGTTCCCCCTCCCGGCTCTCATTCGCTCTCATTCCCCGATCACTCTCACTCTCGAATGGCGCTTGTTGTGCGCCCCTTTTTTGCCCTTCCCTTTTGAGTCCCCCAAAATTTGGAATAAATTTTTTAAAATAATGTGTGCCAGCGACGACCAGGGAAGGCTCGCAACGAGCTTCTACAAATTGGTGCAGCAACGACCCGGGACCCGAGGAGACCCTGCCCAGCCGCCCGAGACAACAGCCCCGAAATCAACAGGCTGATCAGTGATCAGAAATCAAAGACTACAGCTTCGGCCCCGAAATCAATCACACTGGCTGATCAGTGATCAGAAAGCAGAAAGGAGGATCAGTTCGTCTACTGATCAATAAGTTGGTTTGGGGATAAATTATTTTGTAAAAAAGTTAGCCTTGGCGGCTCCGACCAAAAAGCCTAACTTTAAAAATGTTTCGACAAAAAGGGGTCAAAAAGGGGTTAAAACTTATATTGAATATCTAACCTGATCCCCATCGAGGGTAAAGCCTAGAGTTTCAAAAAGGGTAAAATCTGTGTAGTGAAAGCTTAGCCTGAGCCCCATCTGAGGGTAAAGCCTAAGTATTCAAAAAAGTTAAAGGGAAATGGGAGCCAAAAATTGTGAATTGAAATTTCTAGCCTGATCCCCATTCGACGAGCTTCGACAACAACATATCTTGAATTTCAGCCGAAGTCGACTTCGGCTAGCCAATCTTGAATCGGCTAGCCGATCGGCTAGCCGAAATCGAATTCGTCTAAATGGACGTTAGAATTAAATCCGGCGTCAAAAAATTACCCTAGGAAAGTCTTTATAGATGTTTTCTAAAAAATGAAAAAATTTGACGTCAGCGTAAAATCAGAACCATAGGCGATAAATCGGCAAGGATGAATAGTGTCGGAGACGAATCCGCGACGGCGATGAATCGCCCCAGTCAAAAGTCAAAACTCGAATTTCGACCAATGGAAAATCTGAACAAATCAAACTTTGCTTTTTTTTTAATTTTTAATAATTTTTTATTATTTTTTCATTGATCTCAGGCCTCTTTCCGTCCATAGAAAGCATTTTCCTCGCTGAGGATTTGAACCCACGCTCATGGGAAATAGTGATTTTGGGCACATCCACTGCACCACAGATGAAGCCGAAGTCGACTTCGGCTAGCCGATCCTGAATCAATTTCCATTTGATTCAAGATCGGCTAGCCGAAATTTCTGCTGAAATTCAAGATCGGCTACAACATATATACTAAAACAGGGCTTTGCACGGGCACAAATTTCGTACCCGCACCCGGTTATACCCACAGGGCCGATACCCGTACCCGTTTCATACCCGTCGCATTTTTTGTATGGTACCCGGGTACCCGCCCGCGTGTACCCGCGGGTATACCCGCATTTTGGGGAAAAATTTTAAAAAAATTAAACATTCAAAAAACCGTTTCAAAGGTTGATTTTTTATTATAAAGCTTCGTAAAACACGTTCAAATTTTATTCAAAGAATCGGCCAACTTAATTTTTGAGACATTTTTGTCAGTCAAACAAAATCGCTACCTAAGGCAGACAGTTAGAAAAAAAGTGCAGGAGAATCCTATCGAGAAAAAATATTCAAATCAAGACCCGATTCTTAGGGGTGCATTTTGAAATGCGGGTAAAATGCGGGTACCCGCGGGTATAAGGTAATACCCGTACCCAGCCCGTATCCGTCTATTTTTCTAAAATCATACCCGTTACCCGCCCGTTGCCCGCGGGTACCCGGGTATCGTGCCCTGTACTAAAATACCTAAATGTACCTGCTGAGGATCTACTGAAGGGAACTGGCAGATTTTTGTGAATGAATGTAACCAGTTGAAAACGAGATTACTTGATATCCCAATGACTTATAAAATAATCCCGATTTTTATTATCACCATGCATATGGCACCTTTAGTATTTCCAACCAAAAATTGCTTGTCAAGTTAAAAAGTAATGTGAAATATGCGGAATAAACTTTTCTTAATTTATTATTATTAAATTTTCCATAAAACTTCAAAATGCTTGATCTAAATTACCACATTTTCGGGTCAAAAATAATGCACATTTTTGTTATCTGAATATCCTTTAGACACTCAACAGTAGCGCAAAAAAATCAATGAAATCAACAGCAAAATCCGGCGAGATGCGAGTGAATAATCAGCAAAATCCGTTGACGCAATGAATTTGTGTTTGTACAAATTGATGAACGGCGATGTTGAAATTCCTATCAAAAGTGGAAAACCCTAAATTTTCAGACCTCTGTCGAATGTCCAAATTTTCGTCGACTGAACCCGTCGCTGACTGCGCCAAATTTGTTGTGTATTTCGAATTCAAAATACCAACAATGGAATAAAATAAATAATAATATTTCGAATAATCGAATAAGCCAAAGAATAAATAAGTCAATAATATTTATTGAAGGAATGAATATCAATTATTAAATGAATATGGGAAGTGACCAATATAAATGAATGGAAGGTATTTATGTACGACGCGGGGAGGAAAGATCACAATTCAAATGGGAGAATTGGCGCCAGGAAACAATCCTTTCGAAATCAATTCAAATCCTAGTCCAATACCCAACATTTTATATGGATATTTTTTAATGTAATCATTAGCATGTAAGCTAAACAATAAGCATAAAGTGAGAGGAAATGCTGACTCTGCTTCCGTATACGGATGAAAACAACAATGGTACCATTTAAAAAGTGTTTTCGAGATTCTTAAGCTTAAATATATGCCTAACAATTCTTAAAATCCCGGCTCTGGAAATTAATCACCCTAGTCATTATTGTAGCAAAGACTCTCTTGTACAAAATTCACAACAATAGATTCAGTGAAAGTTGATTTATAATGGGCCTATGCCACAATTCCTGACTGAAGAAGGGCGCGCGACCAAGCGATCCATAACCAAAAACATTAGACTGATTTTCTTAAGAAAATAAGGTCTGATTTTCAAAAATTTCTCCGGCAGCCCCTGTCGGGACCGGCGGACCTAGCAACTTTCTGGTAAATTTTAATTTTGTAACTAAATCTTGCTCATGTTCTCATTTATTCATTCGAAAACTCGTGGATCTTTTCTTTCAGTACACAAATATAATTGAGTTGTTTAAAAATTTTCTTTTTTATTTAGGTATTATCGGTGAAAAAATTGCATTTTTGGAAGCGTCCTTATTTTTGACCCAAAATCTTAGATTTTGAGGCTGGTGTACTTATTTTGTTGTGTTAGATTCTGACAGCTCTGGTAAACCTTATGCTATATAAAGCATGTTTTTTTAGCATATAGGTATTAATCATGTTAAAATTCCTATCAAGCTATATTTCGTCTTGAATCATTTAAAATCCATAAAATTTTCAAAAAATTCGAACTCGTATGTGGCAGAATACCCTAAAAATGGTCTAATTAGCTTTTTTGAATAGCCCAAATGTCTTTTTTCGGTTTCCTGACCAAAAAACAACCATACCTCCCTCCAAATCCCCGCTAACTGGACCGTCCAAACCTCCGCTCACGTATGCTGCCAAGAGCATAACCAGGGAGAAGCTGAGCTTCGGATCCATCATTTGGTGAATGTTGGTTATTGGTTGGTCGGTCGTTTGGGATTTGAAAATTTGAGAAATTTAAAAAAAACAAATATTTTTCTTCAAATTTGGTACTTCGCTTATATAAAACTTTGTGAGACTTTCTCACAGAGCATATAAATGCTACTTTTATTAATAATCATTGGCATGTTGCCATCCTCTTGCTCTTTTCAGACCAAACGCGTTTTATATGTCTTGTTTTGCGAGAAAAAACTTTTTTTGGCATCAAAAATGTAAAAATACCAAAATCGATATTTTGCAGAGGCTCAGAATGGCCTGGAAATAAAAAAAAGCATTTCTAGCTTGTTTTGAATCCAAAAGGTACTTTTTCGCCAGTACTTTCGCTATTATTCAGTATTTTAGACTTTATGCCGGTATTTCGGTATTTTATCATGTTATAACGCTATTTTCAACTGCATTTTTTTGGAAAAAAACCAAAACATACCTCTAAGAATGGCATTTTTAAACAATTTTTATGATTTTTACTTTCATTTCTTCGAAATTTTATTTTTTAAGAGAAAAATGAGATCATTTTTCTATCTATTTTTAGCAATAAAATAATAGAAATTCAATGTTTAAAAATAACACATGTCGACACCATAAACTTAGCACGGAAAAAGCCAAAAATTTTATTATATAAATCGAGGATGCTCTACAAGATAGGATGGGTTAAAATACGATCTGAGGTCAAAACATGATATGTTTACTTCGGTAGTTAAAAA
Source organism: Rotylenchulus reniformis (assembly GCA_001026735.1). Lineage (NCBI taxonomy): Eukaryota > Metazoa > Nematoda > Chromadorea > Rhabditida > Hoplolaimidae > Rotylenchulus > Rotylenchulus reniformis. The sequence continues at coordinate 4,778 of LDKF01002634.1, read as the reverse complement.
ATCACCGCATGGGGAGTTAAAAAACTGCCAAATAAGCTAATCTGGTCAAAACTTTTTTTCTAAGCTTGATAGGCCGAAGGTATAAAAGGCATTATGCAGTATTTTATGCTTTATCTTATATTAGTTTTAATTTTTCGAAATTCGGGCAAAAAATTGGAAATATCCTCCTTAAACCCAATTTTTCGATATTGATTTCGAACTTTTTGCCCGAATTTCAAAAAAAACTTAAAATAACGATGAGAGTTCTGCACAATGACTTTATATTTTCAGTCTAGCTAAAGTATTCGACCAGATTGGTACATGTGGAGGTATATTTAAACATCCTAGCACCATGTTTCCATTGCCAATGAACGGGTTTACTTAAAAAATGGGAAGGGGGAATTAAGGGTAAGGCAATTTGGAACGAATGACCGCTTCCAGTGAATTGATGATTGGATTTTCCCACAGAAACATAGGGATGGTTCCCAAGAATCTGATGATGATTCACTGAAATTGTTAAATCTATGGGAAAGTGCTGTTTGATCATTGATGCTTTATTGCAAAAAATACAATTAATTTTATATAGGAATTAATGAAAATTGTATCAATAATAGAAAGGTCTTAAATAAACATGGCTTAGAGAACTTAAAATTTCATATCAAACAATGATTGGATTCAACTGCTTGAAATTAGAAAGGATCTGTGCTCGGAAAATATCAGATCTTCCTGAATTATGTAAAAAACAATAACACACATACACATGCCTCTGTATGCATTTATGAAAAAGAGACTTTGGCGAGGGAAGAGCTGGTGTGCAATATTTCGAATAGACAGCATGCCATTAGGGGCACGCAGCAGCAACAAAAATTGGGCATTAGAAGGGGGAATGCGCATTATGCGATCAACTAGATTTTGGGTTAAGAAGATTATGCAGAAATTCTGATGATGGGATTTTTTGGTGAATAGTTCTGCAAGTCTCCTCCCATCAATTTCACCCATCAGATCATCAAGGTCCAGGAGACAGGGTTTGGGAATGGTCTGCAACTGAATCCGATGGGACACCCTCATTCAAAATCCATCCTTTGAGCTCAATTGCAGGGATGTGTTCGGGATTGAACTCCCATAACAATGAAAACAAGAAAAAAATGATCGAAATTGAACCAAAAGTTAGTATTTGAGGCTGAAATATTATCAAAAAATGAACATTTTAATGCATAAATAATCGAAATTTGGGTAAAAATACAGATAAAAAATGATGGTTAAGATCATTTTACCATTCATCTCTGAACAATATGAATTCAACGGCAAACAATGTTTTGAAGTTAACAAGAATGTGCAAAGAACAATACGAATTCAAGGCACAGCTTCGAAGTTAACAGGAGTGAATATGGACAAGAACACTATGAATTTTTGCTAGATTAAATGATATATTCAATATAAATAATTTATGAATCCAAAGAGAGAAAATAATAATGGAACTCCTCCCAATTAAAATCCGAAAGATTCAAAAAATATCTCTTTGTTCATTCAATAATCGTCCTGATCGTCCATAAAACCGGCATCATAAGCAGAAGTCGACTAAAAATTCGCTTTAAGTATTTAAAAAAGCAAAAGATGCTACCGGTATTGTTTTTGCCTCTTTTGAGCCACCAAGGCCATAGTCCGATTACTTTATCATTATCAGCATAAACACAAATATCAAAGTAACTAAAAAATTTGATGAAAGCCCGTATTAAAGGAAAAAAGACATAAAATTTTTAAATATAGTATATTTTGTAAAAAATTTAACGAATTTGTATTTTTAAAAAAGTATTTTTTAAAAAATTACTAAATTACCAATTGTAGTATCCAAAGATCCGAAACCTAGCCATGTACCATGTACAACCGTAATCTGCGCCCGTGCAACAGCCCAAAGCAGTCACTCCAGTCGGATCGTCACAGGCTTTCTGAATTCTAGTACCGTTTATTTTTACATTTTAAAAAGTTACCCTCAAAATACAGCTGAAGTCGCATGAGCAAAGCAAAAAATAAATAAAAATAAATAAAAAATTTCAATTGGAAATATTTTGCTAAAAATCCGAATAAAATCCAAAAGAATTGTTGTGTCCGAAGGGAATTGGCCAGAAAAAGTGGGGTGGGGGTCGGGGGTTTGATCTTGGGCCCCCGTGCTAAGGATCCAAAGCGGTGTTCTTAACCATTTGACCACAGCCACCCGCACTCTCCCGACCAATCCCTTGGACCATTAGCTTTACTCCCTTGGCCCAGCTGTTGTCTGCTGAGTGGGAGGGGGCTGCCTCAGGGTCTTCTCTTTCTCTGCCTCTGGACTTTCTCCTTGACTTCTTAACATCCCTTCTTTCTCTGCCACAACAAGAATAAAATACCGTATTTCCTCTAAAATAAGCCAGTGCTCTAAAATAAGCCCGTGCTCTAAAATAAGCCTCCACTTTGAGAGGGTTTGAAAAAAATAGGCCGGCGCTCTAAAATAAGCCGGTGCTCTAAAATA
>LDKF01002633.1:2475-18314 GCA_001026735.1 Rotylenchulus reniformis | reverse complement strand
GGGGGGGGGGTAAAAGTATAATCAGCGTAAATAATCCTGAAAATCACAAAAAAAAATTTTGGCTCCGCGATTTTATGACGCGCATCCATGTTGCATAAAAATATATTCTTGCCTGATTTTCTTTTTCTCTGTGCATTACTTTTACTGTAGCGGATCACAATAAAGAATTCGCTGCAGAAAATCCTTTGTTCAAAGCTTTTATCAAGGGCTATTATTGCCATCGTAGGACCCAAAGTAAACAAGTACCAAATTTTTTTTTCTCGTAATTTAATTTAAAAAATGACTTCCTGGGGGTAAATTTTGACGCTGAATCCGATTCTGACGTCCATTTTGATCTAATGCGTCATTTGACGGCATTTTTTGACGTTGACGTCAAAAAATTTTTTTTTGAAAAATTATATAAAAACTTTTCTGGTGTGATTTTTGACGCTGAATCCGATTCTAATAATAATAACTCCATTTTGACGTAATATGTGATCTGACGTCACTTTTTAGCGTTGATGCCAAAAATTTTTTTTGGTAATTTTTGACGTCAACATTTTTTGACGTCAACGTCAAAAAGTGACGTCAGATGACATATTACGTCAAAATGGACGTCAGAATCGGATTCAGCGTCAAAAATTACCGTATGGAAGTTATTTTTACAATAAAAATGAAAAAAATTTTTTGGAAAAATGGGTACGTAAACTGTACAAGTACCGAAATATGCACGAAAAAACATGCATTTAGATGGTTTTGTTTTGAAGCATTTTAAAGATGTTTTTTAAAAACTATTTTGGATCTTTTTTGGGCCAAAATTCCTTCATAAAAATGCAAAAAATGGGATAAAAAAACTATTTTGGCCCTTTTTATTTTATCAACTATTTAGGGTAAAAATAGTTTATTTTTGGATTTTAGCAACTAAAAATCCGGGCTCTAGTAATTATATTGTATGTATGTATGTATGTATGACGTATGAATGAATCGAAGCAAACAACACAATAAAATCGTAATATACAAAAATATTTAAATGGAAAAACTTGTGGGTACTTGTGTCGTTCGTGGTACGACAATTGAGGACTAGACTTTTGAGGACCCGACATTTGAGGACCCGACTTTTGAGGACCCGACTTTTGAGGATCCCGACTTAGTCGTTTAGTAGTCTTTATATAAAATCGTTGTAAACTTCCATTTATATTTATACGCATCAAATGACAAATAATCTAAATCTCGTATTCATTATAGCCCGGCTATGCACGAGAGCCGTTGGGGGCTTAGGCAAATGCACGGTTCAATAGGTGCGGGCTGGAAGATATACCCAGATCTTTTTTTGGGAAGATATACCCAGATCTTTTTATACCCAGATCTTACTATTGCGCTCGCCTTTAAGATTCTAGGTATAAAAATCAATAACCTTTCAGCACTCACCTATTGAACCGTCTAGCTATGAGGATTATAACCCATCAATCAACATTAGTAATCTTCGAATAAATTTTTGCATAATCATGGGAGAGGAATCGAATGATATGCGGTACGAGGGCGATTTACGGAACCGACCCCATTATTTTTTAATTTCGTCATATATTTTTTAAGAGTATTTGTAAATAATTTCTGAAATTATTCCTTAAAAAATTAATTCTTCTCACCAGTATAGAATCCTCAAAAGTCGGGTCCTCAATAGTCGGGTCCTCAAAAAGTCTCATCCTCAAAAGTCGGGTAGCCGTGTCGTTTAGGCCCCCACAATTTTTTTTAAAATTGGATTCTAATCGTCATGAAACCTGGCGTAGAAGGCATGGTAAAGGAGCGGTTTTTCGTTTTTAGCATGAAACTATTTGAATTTGGTTTCGAAACGATTGTTTTAATACACGTTTTATACAAATAAAGTAACAACAATAACAACAATGAAGAGAGCATAACCATTTAGTAAGCAAAGAAAAATAGAATAAAAATATCGGTGAAGATAGTCGTTTCAAACCCAAATTCAAAATCTTTAATGCTAAAAACGAAAAAATTCTCCTTTACTGATCCATTAATTTTTTGCCTCGAGTCGTTTGAAGATGTGAATATCGGAAATTATTACAACGAAAACTTTCCTTCAGTATAGGATAGGATCGGTTGTTAGTTTTCAATTTTTGAAACTATTTTGGTGTTGGCGATCTGTCTTTTTCCTCTTTCTTTGATATTTTTTTGTTTGTTTCATAAACTGGCCTCATTTCTTATTCGAGGCAAAAAATTAAATGGATCTATAAACACAAAAATGATCTTATTTTACAAAAATCTATGATTTTATCACTTGATTTTTCATCTTATATTTTATTTATAAATAACAAAAAATTTAAAACAAATAGCAAAAGATCGGTGGGGGTCAATCCATCCCTGCCGACTCATCCATACCAACTCATCCCCGACACTATTCATCCCTGCCGACTCATCCCCCACGAGCCACGACTCATCGCCCGAAGTTCTAGGGTCGTTTCATCGCCAAGATTTCTGTTCATAATTTTTTTTAAATCCTAGAATTTTTCAAAAATCCTAGGCCTCTAATTTTTTTTTGAAAACCCGAGGCCTCTGAAATTTTTCGAAAATCCTAGACCTCTAAATTTTTTTTTGAAAACCCGAGGCTGAGTCCTCTGAAATTTTTTAAAAACCCGAGGCCTCCGAAAACTTTTTTACAATTTTTGTTATGAAAATTTTTGAAATCTGTGGCCTGCGAAAAAATTGACTGCAATTGGAAAATTTTCAGAGGCCTAGGATTTCCGAAAAATTTCAGAGATCTCGGTTTTCAAAAAATTTTAGAGGCCTCGGATTTCTTAAAAAATTTCAGAGGCCTCGGGTTTTCAAAAAATTTTCAGAGGCCTTGGATTTTTGAAAAATTTCAGATGCCTCGGGTTTTCAAAAAAAAACCAGGCGCTACTATGAAGACGGCCCATTTTGAAAACCCACAGGGTCCCCCCTTTTAGTCAAAAATGTAAAAAAAAATTTTTTTTGCAAATCTTTTTTTTGCACAAAAACTATTAAAAAACCAAAAAAAAAAATGAAAAAAAAACTTTTTTGGTTTTCAAATGAAAGGGGTCCCCCTGTTAAATTTGTGGGTTTTCAAAATGGGCCGTCTTCATAGTAGCGCCAAACGGCGCTATTTGAAAGATGTTTATTTTTGAAAACCCACTAAAAGGGTCCCCCCTTTTCAGCAAAAAATGAAACAAAATTTTTTGGTTTTTATCTACTCGTTTGCTTAAAAAACTGATTATTATTCAAAAAATGAAAAGAAATTTTCATTTTTGGATTTCAAATGAAAAGGGTCCCCCCTGTTGGATAGTGGATTTTCAAAAATAAACGTCTTTCAAATAGCGCCCGCCAAACTTCAGATGCCTCGGGTTTTCAAAAAATTTTAAAGGCTTAGGATTTTTGAAAAATTTAGTACAGAAAACTTGGCGATGAAACGGCCCTAGAACTTCGGGCGATGAGTCGTGGGGGATTAGTCGGCAGGGATGAATAGTGTCGGGAATGAGTCGGCAGGGATGAGTCAGCAGGGATGTTTTGAGTTTTGACCCAGTCCGGCAAAAGATTAAACACAGAAATTATAAAACAATCATTCCAATAAAAACTCAAAAAAGTTTCATGCTAAAAACGAAAAACCGCTCCTTTACAAACAAAACTATAACCAAAGGAGGGGTGGGGGAACGACAAACCGAACTATTACTGTTTTTTTCAATGTGTACATCCAATCTCCCAAAGTCGTGCAAACCGGCCACACTTCAAGACCGACTAAAACTAAAATAAAAGGATGTTTATTATTTTAGCATCAAGATACGATGGATCCATTAGTCTCTTCACTCGCAGAAGCAGCCAAATTGAAAGAAGAAGCAAACAATGCTTATGCTGATGCTGAATACCAGTATGATTTTTGGAATAAAACGATTGATTTATAAAACAAGCATATACATAACATAACGAAATTTCTCTGTATTGAATATTGGTCTATTTCTACCTTTTCGATTTTTTTTTCTCTACTTTCTTCCCCCGACTCTCCGAAAATTTTCGATTTCGGGAGGGGCACGTGCCCCCCCCCATGCCCACCTTGGTTATGGGCCTGTCTATTTCAAATTTTATTAGAAATCAAAATAGAAATCCAACTGAAAATACCTATATGCATTTTCGCTAATTTAGGAAAGCAATTCGTCTCTATCACCAATGTTTACTCTGTGCAAAAGGAGTTGTCCAGTTGACTACATCGGGCCTACAACAACTTGCCCGTGCTGAGCTGAATCCTGAACCTATTGGAATTACAATTGACAAAAATCCGAAAGAGTCCGAGGCGGAAGATGATCCGGTCCAAGTTAAGGAGAAAAACAGTGAAGAAGGACCAAGTGGAAGTAACAGCAGAGTTCGATTGAACTCGACCTCTCGTGGCCAGGAAATCCGCAGCGAGGCAAAAGCTCTGATAACAAAATGTTATAATAATTTGGCCTGTTGTATACTTGCCGGCGGGAACACGCGCACCAAAGAAGATTTTTTGCGAGCTGTTGGCTATTGCGACATTTTAAGTTTTAGAAAAAATATTCATAAAAAATTAAATATTTTTAATCCTTTCTTTCAAATTATAGGTTTTGAAAGATGAACCTGACAATGAGAAAGCACGATTTAGGAAGGGGTATGGGGGCAATGGCCAGGGACCATGGCACTTTTCACATTTACAGTTTATGTCTGATGAAAGCTAATTGTCTGGAAAAGGCTGTAGAGCAATTCCATCTGTGCAAGAAAAGTATGTGGGTCAAACGCCTAAAATAAAATATTAAAAATGGAATAAATTCTGTTAAAGAAAGGAGAGGGGGTAGGCGGTTGCAATTTTTAACAGGGAGACAGGGGGTAACATGATGTTTCAGCGCCCGGCTTAATCCTCTCGACGCTTGCTAATCATTTTTACATGGATAAAATTATATACGGTCTTTTGAGCTCATAAAATTATTATTGGTGCTTCTGCACTTAAGTCGCATGTTTTAATCCAATAAGAATTTTTTTGCTTCAAGATGCCCAGGCGAAAATTCATATTCAAGAATGTACGAGAATGATTGAGCATGATCGGTTGGTATTCATTACTTGGAATATAAGCAATAATTTAACATGAAAAATCTGTTTTAGACAACGACGAGATGATCAAATTCGCGCGAATTTTGCAAAGGCACGAGCGCAGGTATATGCTTAAATATCAGAAAATTGCAATTTTTCAACTGGTTCTGTCGTCCCTGAGTGACTAATTTGTTTGAGATTTGATCATTTTTTAATCTTTCGTTTCTTTTTGCCATACTTACGATTCCTCTTATTTCTCTGCACAGCGTTACCAAGATTTTGCCATAAGCGGTAGATCAATGGGTACAGATCTATGGGAGAATTCCTCTCTTTCCTTGCCAGGCCCGTATCCAGTTCCAGGGGAAGTGGGGAATTCCCCTCCCCTTACGGAAATTTTGACTAGAGGTAGGGGGCAAAGAGGGGTAAGAAAGGGCGTGGAAGAGGCAGGAGGAAGGTAAGTGAGATCCATCTTGTCTTCCTCCCCTCCCCCGTGGAAAATTCTGGTTATGTCCCTGTCCAACTGTTTTTTTCCAGGAATGTCCTACGATTAATAACATGGTCAATCTTTATTGATTCAGGAGGAGGAGGAGGCTTTGCTCCAACAACAACAGCAGAATGGTCATAATGGGATGAATCCCCCTCCACAGCCGCCGCCGACAATGAACGGCCATGTTCAATATCAATGAATGTTAGTGCCTCTTCACATCAGCTGATCATCTTTTGAGTTTCATATTCCTTTTTTTACAATTACTTTATATTTAGAACTTAACTATTTTTTCTCTTATTTTTAATCGATCAGGTATCAGGTTTAATCTACTGGCAACCGAACCATACTGGCAACCCATTGTAATTCGGAAATTAATTTAAATTTATATAAAAATGAGCAGAAAATTGGTTACTCCTGCAGTCTATTATTGACCTTTATACCATACGTGTGCTGGGTGGGTCAGAGGTGGGGCCTTACGAAATGCGATATAGGGGGGAGAGGGTATCAAGGCCCAAAAATTTTGCGAAATACTAAAATGCGAAAAATTTAAATTTTTTCTATATAAAGAGGAGAGAGTTAATATTCAAAATATTCAACTTTTATGAAATACCAAGCCGAAAACTTTCCGAAAACTTTTTGATTTTAGACCGTTTTTTGGTTGCTGGGACCGCCGGAAAAAATGTGAAAACTTGGACCTTTTTCGCCCAAGTAAGTTGGTCAATTTTTTGGCCGAATTTAGACAAAATTTTTGCACAATGCAAAATTATGTCCACTTTGACCTAAAATTTACAAGAATATTTCGCAAATTTGATTTTGGTTAAAATTTTGAGAAAAATATATTTTTGTTTCTTTTTCCCTTTCCTTTCTCCTTTTTCTCTCCTTTTTCTTTTTTCTCTTCTCTTTTTCCCCTTCGATCTAGGAAAATGTGCAAAATGTTTCAATGTTATTTTTTGAAAAATTTAAGAATTTCTTAGAGATTCTCAATTTTTAAGTAATTATTTCCCTTTTCTCGTGTTTTTTATACCTTTATCATTGAATTTCTTTTGTGGTGGCCAGACCCAGAATAACCAAACGCAGATTGAGTGATGGGGGGNGAAACTACCGGGGGGAAATGATGTGCACCCCTTACAGGTGGAGGGGGAAGGTATTTTTTCATTAGTGAAGGTTAGTATTGCGGTGGAGAACCCGTACGGTTCGGGAACCGGACACCATTTGCTTTGCATCACCGCTCGGCTAATTGTGAGTGAAGGGATGTGCTCCCCACGAGCTTGAGTATATGTCCGACACGGCGGTATTCGAACCCACGCCCCAGGATTTGTATCCCGTGTCTAGACCACTACACCACACCGCCGACAATTTTTCATTTTTTTAATCAAATTTTTAACCCTATAAATGACTAAAAAAATTCTGGAGTCGCTGCGAATGACTAAAAAATTTCGTTTTTAATCAGAATTTAACCCTACAAAGAACTTCCGGCGACTTCTCTTAAAGAAATTTGGTATATCTTATAAATAATTTTTTACCTATGTTGGGGCCGGAGAAAATTTCGCGTTTTTAAATTCTTTTCTCAAGATATTTGGCCACTTTTTTGCTTAAATATTTTTTTCAGAAAATCACTATATAGAAGCGCCGGCGGCTCCGATAGGAGCGCTGGAGACAATTTTGAAAAACGGAGCTATTTTTTTAAGAAAATTGATAAATTTTGCAAAATTTTCGATTTTCTTCCTTTCCTTCGACCCCACACTTCCCCGACCTCCGTGCGAATAGCGAATGAAACCCTCTTGACCCCTCTTGTGCATGTATGTTAGAGGCCCCACGTTAGAGTCCCCAGGGTGGAAAAATGGTTGTAACTCAGTTCAAACCTAACCTAGAGAAACAAGTTTGTTGTCAAAAGATAGATCTAAATGAGATACAAATTTGCAGAAAAAATCATCTGGATTGGCCAAGTGAAAACAAAGTTATGGCCAAATCTTTGGCCTAAACCACGACTTATGGGCAAAGAAATATGACTATAACTTTTCTGGCCAATCTTGATGATACTTCTGAAAATAGTGGCAGATACTTAAACCTATCTTTTGACAGCAAGCTCGTCTTTTATAGGTTAGGGTTTGAACCGAGTTACAATAGTAACACGTCGCCCAGCGGTGGCGTGCCAGTCAGGCCGTCGGGAGTAGCCCATTGGGGATTAGGAATTGGGGAAGGTTCAGGGTCCAAGGGTCCCCGGGAGATGGGCTCTGGGGTTGATCAGGCCCCAGCCTCCGATCCCCCGGTCCCCATTCGATGAGTCACAGAATAGGATTCTTTATTTCGAGATCGGATGGATGAATGACCAAGATACAGCGATGCAAAAGCCTTTTAAGGCGATCGAGTGGGGGGAACGGAATGATGGAAAGATCAGAGTACAGCGGAAATGGTGAATAATAGAGATGAGCGGGGACCTGTGAAACTCTCAGCCATACACAATCATTTGTCCCGTGTCCGGAAAATAGGACAGTGGAAATTTGGACAGTGGAAAAAAGGACAGTGAAGTCAAAATGGAAAAAGGAGAGTTAGAGCCAGTGTTGTGCACTCGTACTTCGTACTCATACTCGTACTACGAGTACGAAGTACGACCCCATTTTTTGCCCAAAAACTCGTACCAACAAGCACTCCTAAGAATGGCATTTTTTGGCGAAATTTTCGAAATTTTTAATCAATTTTTCTTATGAAAATGGTCTAAAATTTCCAAAATTTTCTCCGGCGGCCCCTATCGGGACCGCCGCCCCCCCCCAGCATCTCTTAATATGAAATGAATTTTTCGCAAAAATTTCTTCGGCTACTCTAGTTTTAAAATATTGATATTTTGTTACTCGCCAGCGACCCTTCCCCAAAATGATCTCACACCGAAAAATTTTTTATAGGGGCACGCATTTTGGGAAATGTCGGGACAATATCGGACGTATGGCCAGCTTACATTGATTGCATTCTTCTGGTCATAAGTGCAACAGCGGAGAGAAACGTTTAAAAACTCGAATTATCATGTCATTTAACAAAAAAGTTTATCAAAATTTGAGATCTGAAAAGTTTTTCAATAATTTTTAACTCATTTTTCTTGGCTTTTATTTTCGAGAATAAAATTTTTGAATTTTTGTGATTTTTTTCACTAGGTACGAGAAAGTACGAAAAAAGTACGAGTACGTACGAAGTACGAGCCTTTTTGGGTGGTACGAGTACGAAGTACGAGCAAAGTACGAAATGCACAACATTGGTTAGAGCTATTGAAAAATTAGAGCTATTGAAAAACACGTACCAGTATTACATAAAATAATCAAGGAGGACGCGTACGATGGCAATAATAGCCCTTGATAAACGCTTTGAACAAAGGATTTTTTGCAACGAATTCCTTATTGTGATCCGCTACAGTAAAAGTAATGCACAGAGAAAAAGAAATCAGGCTAGAATATATTTTAGTGCAACATGGATGCGCGTCATAAAATCGCGGAGCCAAAATTTTTTTTTGTGATTTTCAGGATTATTTACGCTGATTATTAGGGCTGCGATTTTTAGGGAATTTCCCTAAGCCAAAATAGGGACCTATTAGGGAGCAAAAAAAGGCCAAAATAGGGAGAAAATAGGGAGCTATCTAACGAAAATAGGGAAAAATAGGCAAAAAATTTTCCCATTCTTAGGGGTGTATTTTTCGATTTTTCGCCAAAAAACGCACGAAAAAAATCGCCAAATTTTATTCTCGCTTCTCACAATTGCAAATGATATATTTTTCCAAATTTTTTTCTTCTTGTGATTTTTGGATAGCAACGGCGTCATTGGCATCAAAACTTTCAACCACCTGAAAATTTTTTCAAATAAAAAATAATTTTTTAATATACAGTTTTAACGAAGTCAAAATTCGTGGAATAATACATGGCCGCTTGTAACCTAAAAAAAGAGTAAAATCTCTTTGAATTTATTTACGCGTGCGGGGGCTTTTGAGAAAACCTGAAAAATTATTTTTTTAATTATTGGTTTTTTCATTTTTTTTTACTTTTTTGGTGTTAGAGATTAGTTGGTCAACTGTTGGGAATTCGCCGCGCACTTGTTCCGAGACCCTGTGCAACGCGTGAGCAACACACGTAACATGCAGCATATTGGGGTAAAGCGGCTGCAAAACATCCTTAGCCGCTTTTATCATGTACCGGGCTGCTTTGGAAATAATTTAATCACAAAAACCTGTTGATTGCAAGGCTGGCAATAAACAACATTTTCGTCCGTTGTATAAATATCTTTTGGAAATTTCAGAATCCATTTGCGCATCATTTTTACCTTTTTTGGCTAAAAAAATAAAATTTTTTATGGTTTTTTCATAAAAATTTCGTAAAAAATGGGCAAAATAGGGAAAAATAGGGAGAAAAGTCGGGAAATAGGGAAAATTTTAGCCGGGCTTAAGAAATAGGGAAAATAGGGGAAAAAAAGTTCATCAAAATACGTTTAAATATGTCTAAAAACGCGTTTCTGAGCGTTTCCCTACGATTCCTTGCTTTTAAAAAAATAGGGAATTCCCTAAAAATCGCAGCCCTACTGATTATATAACGTAGTCACATACTAAAAACACGTGATAAATAATGTACGTGAGCTAGCACTTGTCGCCCAAAAAACCAGTAGAACATATGTAATGTAATGTAATGTTTATCCACAGGCCAAGGGCAAAATATGCCACAGGCCAAGGGCAAAATATACCGCACTTAATGAAGTTCGTGTACGTACTACGGTAATTACAAATTGATTTTGAAAATAGATTTTATTATCAATTCTCCATCTTCGATTTCTTTGAGTTATTAGCTTTACTGTCCTTTTTTCCACTGTCCAAAATTCCACTGTCCTATTTTCCACTGTCCAATTTTCCGGGAGCCCATTTGTCCACCCTGGGGACTCTAATGACCCCCACCCCAATGATGCATTCCTCATTGTACAGTAGGGGAAAAATAAAAATATTTTATCAGATTGCATTAGAACACTCACATACAATTAAAATTAATGCATTTGAGCACATAAAACAACAAGATGAAATGTCTTGGATGGGCCCATAAAAATGCAAACCATATGAACCGAAAGAAAACACACATTTGGGAACCATCATCAAAAAATTGAGCAAAAAATTAACTGTAAAATAAGCCTAAGCATATTTGAATTGGCTTCCTACATACAAAGAAAGTTATGGCCAAAAATAATTTTGGACTAATTTTCAAAAAGGCCCAACATATAGCTTAAACAAGAAAAAATTTTAAAAAATAACAACATAAAAGTACTAGATAAAAGAAACTACAAAAGCGGTATTTTGGCCATAACTTTTATTAATGGGCCAAGTTGTATGGGCTTAGTATTTTGATTTTTTGATAACCAAATGATTCTCATGTTGCGATTGAGCCTAGTTATAATGGTTGATCGCCAAATGTCGCACGCACCACGGAAGAAATAATGACAAAAATTAAATATAGTGAATCGAACGAAAGGCCAGACTTAAGAACATGAAAAGATTGAAAATGTTATAAATATTACTGTATTCGATGCGTAAATCACCGAAATACTCTACTTACAAAAAATCGGTGATTTGATCAAAATGATAGAGATAAAAGACTGGAAATAACTGGTCATTCCATCAAAGGTGATCAGAGATTACTGGACTAGACCTTCACCCTGGCCAGCGGAGTTTCTGGGCGCATTGCATAGCTGACCAGGATGACCAAACTGGTGGCCACCATCATTCCACCTAGCCCGATTAACATCGAGAAGCCAAAACTGCTCATGCACACTCCATCCGCCAGCAGAATGTGCCGCCGCACAGCGGAGTAACTGGCTTTCATTGCCTCAGGAAGCAATTGGTCCGGAATCTACAAAATGTAAATTTAAAAAATAGAACCATGACCTAGTTCGGTGGCCTTCAAAGGCCAAAATTTCGATTCCTAAACACCCACTAAACAATGTTTTTTTCAGCTATTAAAGTTTTTAAATTCATTCAAAATCAAGCTCCAATTCCCATTTAAATTCCAAGAAGGTTTTGAATTTTGCCAATAAGTAAGTTCTTTAGGACCACAATTTTTTCAACAATAATAGGACCTTTTCCGAGATGTCCAGCGCGTTAAGCTCTGTTCGTACATCCAGAATGTGTTCGTCGTCACCATTTCCACCGAAGGTTGTGCTGCGCCGTTTTCGTAAAAGTCGGAGCTGCTGTGACAACGGAGAAGAACCGGCACCGCCGGAAGGACGGCGACTGGCGGCTGTGGCAGTTGGGGTGGGCTGTGGAGAAGTTCCGCCGGAAGCGGTAGCTGCCGGACCAGGTTGTGCGGAAACGGGAGATGCGACGGCGGAAGGCGGAGAAGTGGCAGCGGAAGCCGGGGGAGGAGCAGAAGAAGCATTGGAACCGCGGGCAGGCGAAGCGGAGGCACCGCTGCTGCTGATGCCGGAAGAGCCCAATTTGACGGCATTCTTTAGGACCGCAATTTTTCAAAAAAAAAAATACACAAATATTTCAAAAATACTCACAAAGCCGGTGGGCTCGGCACACTTGGGCCTGGGACATTCGCTGTGGGGCTCCTTAATTGATATTGATGTAAAAGAAGTCAAAAGAACTAGGGGCAGTCTCCCACATTCATCAGACACAGGTGGGCCAAGGAGTAAATTAATATGGTCCGGGGGTAAGGGTAATGGGTGGGCACCGTTTTAGACCAAAACGAAGGCAAAGATTAAAAATTTCCCTAGGACTTTAGAACTGGGGAGACATGCCTAGATCAGTTATTATAGTATTAGCTCAAATTAATATTATTTCATCTTCGCTTCCCAAAACGATACCTTAATACTTATTGAGATTTGACATTGGTAGAACAGCTGGGATCGGTCCGCGTATTTGTAAACATGGGCTGAAAGAATCACTTCAAAAATCTTTGAAGGCTGAAAGTTATTGCCTTCTTGGCCCGCCATCAGATCGGTCGGATATTCCAGGTTGTTCAGCAGGAACTTGTCCAGTGCACAGCCCTTAATGAACTTGTTCAATTCACCGCGATATCTTTAAGAACGAATGTCCCCCATCCCTTTTTTGGAGCCACGTCGATTCGCTCCAAGTATGATTACGGTATTAACTATTAATGACAAGAACGCCCAAAATGCTGCATTGGGATAACGGAGATTTGAAATGGATGATCCGAATGAGGCAAAGGCCCTACCCGAGAGACCATTCATCATTCCTTAGACCATTCATCATCCCTGTTCTCAGGAGTTCGATCATTAGTCAGAATTCAATATTGTATTTTCAAAACACACACCTCTTCGTTAAGGATCTGGATCGTGTCGCTTGAAAACAAAAAATGTGTGCACAAATTACAAACCAATACATGCAAAATTACAAACCCATTGCCGTCATCCACCATACAGGAATGCACAACGGCGCAGAAGGTGTCGACGGTCTCCGAATCGCAGGTCCATTTGTGGTAAACTTGTTGTCCAATGGTGGCGAACTGTACAGGTTGGCCTTGAGGAAGTATTAATCGAATAAAACTTTGGAATTTTAGGGACAAAAACAACCTTGAGGTCCACCTTCGAGTATCTGCAACAAGAAAGGATTATTGGAGCAAAATTTACTACTATGACCATTGATCCTCCTTTTTCGGACTAATTCCTACACCCCTCATGTTTAATCTTTTAAAAACTAACTAAGAATCATTTAAAAATCGTTATCTCCGTGTCCGGTCATTTGCGCGCCATTCGTTATAATTATAAATCGGCTCACTCAACCGCAAATAAGAGAAACGTCTTTGATGTCATAAAATAGAGCAAAAAATTAGCTATAAAATGATCTTAAGTTCATTCAGATTTGTCCATTTTGAAAAGAATTTATGGCCAAAGAGTACTGTGAATTTGGCTGGCCAAAACCATCTACTTTGGCCAAAACTTTTTTCAGAGTGGACCAATTCGAATGAGCTTAGGCTCATTTGGTAGCATATATTTTGTTCTATTTTTTGACACCAAATCATTTCTCTAGGTTGCGTTTAAAAACTGAGTTATAATGAATCGCGCGCAAATGACAGGGCACCTTTATTTCTCTTTTCCAACTCATCCTTCCCCAGTTTTGTTCCCGTCAGGAACTCACCTCATACCTACACACAGGCATCGGCACAGTTTGAGTCTGGAATTGTGTGGTGATCTCGGAGACTTCTAGCTGCGAGGAGACAGTCTTATCAGCCTCCATGTAGAAGCTTCCATTTATTAATTTGATTTATTTCATTTCAATAATTCAATATTGTTTTGAAATTACCATTGAACTCTATAGGCACGGTCGACCTTGGGGATGGGATTTTAATTCGTTACTCTGATAGAAAATCGGTTTATAACCAGTGCTGTGCATTTCGTACTTTGCTCGTACTCGTACCTCGTACCGGCCCTTTCAGACCCCTCGTACTTCATACTCGTAGTACGGGTACGAGTACGAGTGCACAGCACTGTTTATAACCAAGATGGTCTAACTGTACCAGGGTACAGTTGGAAATATTCCTTACCTTGGTGACAAATTGGGGATGGAAGGAAATTACGACCACAGTTGAAACAAAGATTCCTTTAGGATTCAGTGACCGGGTCCGTTGGACGTTGCAGGAGTCGAAGGGCAGCTCAATGCCGGCTAGTAAAAAAGCCAGGCTATTTTGACCCATAAAGTGATTGATTCAACGGGGATGGGACATTTGCGGCCCAGACTTTTGCGGCCCAGACATTTGCGGCCCGGACATTTGCGGCCCACCAAAAATTGCCGCCCAAAAAAATAAAATTCGAAAAAATTAAAAAAAATTCTCGAATGATTAGAACAATGAAAAAATAAAAAAATTAGTTATTCACATCAGAAATTTATCGATTGTTCGCTTAGGTTGTTCATTAATTTTATTTTCCTCTGAACAGGTTTATTTCCTTTTGAAGGGTAAGGAACAATTCAGCAGACCGAAATACCATATTATTTGGACCCCTCACCCTATCACTGATCATACATATTCTTCAAAAAACATTCAAGATCGCTTATCCCGAAAGCAAATTTAAAGAATGGAATTGAATTAATAATCGATAAATTATTGTTAATTATTTTTTATTTTTTTAATTCTTTTTTATTTTTTCTTTTAATATTTATTAAATATTTTGGGCCGCAATTTTGGCTAGGCCGCAAATGTCTTGGGCCGCAAATGTCTGGGCCGCAAAAGTCTGGGCCGCAAATGTCGCATAACCGATTCAACCCTTTATTTCGCCTAAAAAATTTATACATAACCGAATAATGTTAGGTAGGTCCCGCAATCTAGTTCCGAAACATAGTTTCAGGCGCCTAAGTACAGAAGTTAGTTTTCTAGACGTGTAGGCGAAATAAAGCATCCCCGATTCAACACGTTTGCTCATCTATTACGACTAAGTATGACTTATCTTGGCGCCCATGTTCATCCGACCGACACTGTTGGTGGTCAAACAGGCCTTTAACATACCTTAACAAACCTTTAACATAAGAACATAACACACACAACACTTACACGTGCCCTTCAAAGGGATTGCGCGTGTTAAAATTCACAGTGATGGAAGTGCTAAAATTTAGAAGGAATACAAGAAATCCTCCCTTTTCTTTTTAACTTACGGTCCGCACCTGAAAAAATGAGGGAAAAATTGGAAATTTTATTATTTATTATCACTCAATCTCCGGTTCGCCCTCGACTCCATTGTCCACCGGAATTGCTGTCGTGAGGCCGAAGAAGTACAATGACAAAAGCAGAAGCAGCGGCGCATTTCTGCTGGAGCAGGACATCAGCGACAACGATTTGTGCTTGAATGGACAGAATGAGCGGATTAACGGATCTAATTTGGTTGGGGGAGAGGGGAGGGAAAGGCTGAGAATTGGATGGGTACGAAGGAAGGGAATGTTATTCGAGGAATGAAAGCAATCCTTCCAAAGGGAATAAAGCGTTTTGTCGGGATTTCGGGCCGGAGAAGCAAAAGCATTGGCGGGGAGCCGCCTCCGCCGAGAAACACGCATCCCCTCCCCAGCGTCATGATCCTCCCCCCTTCCTCAATCCAATTCCCCCTCCCTCCGCCGCTTATCTCTCTGCCGCTATAGAATACTGGTTGGTCTTCTGGCGCATTCCCGCCCATTGTGTTGCTTTATACCCCCGAGAGTGGTGATTCCCCCGCGTTTGATCACTTTCTCCGCGCCCTTGGGGAGCTGGGTGGGGTGGGGAATGCTTTTGCTTTCCTTTTTTTCAGTTCCCGTCTTTGTGCTGGTGCCCCTCGTCAACCACAAATCCGGCACTTTCCCCTTCCT